>JASAND010024495.1:0-50816 GCA_030248195.1 Trissonchulus latispiculum
ACCCCCACCCCCCATACCGGACCTCGACTACTCCCCCCAAGCCGAGCTCAGACCCCCCTCTCCCCCTAAAATGGGGTCCAAACAAGAGAAAAAATGCCAAGTTTTTGCAAAAATTTTTGCAATTTTTTCAATATTTTTTTGAAAAAATTGGCTGATAATAGTTAAAAACGGAAAAAAATAGGTTGTAAAACGCAATGCGAGTAGTTTTCGAGTAGACTTATGTCGAAAATAGTAGATTTTATGTCAAAAAGGGCCATTTTTAGCTGAAAAAATTTGGGTACAGTTTTTTTCAAAATTTCCGATTTTTAGACCCCCCAAGCCAGATTTGGACTTTACTCCCCCCAACCCAAACAGGTGGTACACCTATGCCCCCGGGCCCCACCCCTGGCGCCGCCACTGACCCCACCTACCACATAAAATTTGAGCAAAATCGGACCACTTTTGAACATTTTTATAGTTTTGGCATTTTGGACCCCCCAAAAATTCAAAATTTGCCTATTTTTGAAGGCCTGTAGAAAATTTTCCGTATATAGTAGTTATTATCTAACTTGCCTTCTTGCCTTCTGCCTTCTTGCGGGTTCTGGTGGATGAGGGTGCCATGCTGATTCTGAGGAAGGACCGGGAGGACAGTGTGAACTCAATCGCTGTGCTTCCACCCGTATTAGGCTACATCATTGAACAGCACACTTTGAGGTCGTCTCACTTTGGTGCAAAGGCTGTCTTGCCGTTAGTTTTTGCATCAAAGCTTTTGCTCTTCGGGCTAGCCGCCAGATATGGCAACGCCGAGGCCGGCGGAGCATGTTCTTTTTAAAAAGGAGGAGATGTCATCCATCGTGTCGTCGACCAGGCTTTGAGACTCCTTCTGGCAACTTGGTTGAGTTGTTTTTGACCAACCTTACGGGGCCAGTTTCCTGGCTAACACTTTGCACCTTCGGGTGAGATGATGCACCTTGTGATGTCTAATGCAGCAAACAACAACAAACAAACAATAGTTTCTACGAGAACAACATGTGCTCTTTCCAAAAATGTCGGTCTCGTCTTCCTGCCACGCATGGCAAGCTTCCAGCAGAATTTTAAAAAGGGGAAACAAAACCAAGGGGTGGGAAAAAACCAATTTTTGCTTTTGCTGCCAAACTCCGAAAAATGGTTATTAGTTGCTCAAAAGCCATTCACATAGCAAGTTTAATGCGTTCTTTCACGTGAACAGCTCAAAATTGCATTTGGACTTGGCAATTTTGTACTAGCCGGTAAAAACCTCATCTCGGCGGATCGACTGTTTAGCTCAACTAAAGTGGTCAAAATGTACTCTGGGACAAAGAAATATATACGCGAAAAAGCACTGAAGCAACATTTTTTATTTTATTTCATTGAATATCAAAAGATTTATAAATTTTTGCATTTTAACTCAGAAACTGGCGAATTTGATGAAACCTAGCCAGTTGATGCTGCAAATTTTGATGTTTGATTTTCTCACTTATATATATACTATAAGGAATATCGCAAAAATAACTGCAGATATGAAGTCAGCGACGCCGGTTTTACCTGTCGCATGCATAAAATCGCTAATATGAGTTACCCTGGCCGAATATTGGGGTTGGTTTTTTCCCAGCGGTTGGTTTTTTCCCGCCATTGGTTATTTACCCCGGCTAATTAACCGTTAATTACTAATTAACAACAGGACCTAGACAGGCCATTTTTATACCAGAATGCTGGGCTTATTCTAGGGAATTTTTCTTGGGGGGCCCTCGGAGGGCGAGTCATTCATCTTGGGGCCGGGGGGGCGAAAATTTTTCAAAATTTATCTAAAAACATGCTAAAAATAGCGCTATTTATATAGTAATCCCCAAAAAAGTTTATTTTTAGTGCAAAAATAGCACTTAAATAGGCAGAAATCGACTAAAAATCTCCGGCGAAGCCGGAGAGTTTTTGTAAATTTGGCCTTCTGAGCGATTTTTTCAGGGCAAAAGTTGGTATATACCAAAAGGGGCACCCACTTTTTTGGGGGGGAAGGGTGTTTATGGGGGGCCCCCCACTAGAATGAGCCCAGGAATGACAGTCTAGACAGGGCTTGATAGGAAAACAATTTATAGCCGGATTGCTCCACGGAGTATATAGTTCTGCAGAGTCCAGAACGTGACTACCTTGGTCCCCGACCTCTATATCACGAAGAACGCACTGGATTTTAGCCTAAAAAAATTACGCCGAAAATTGTCATTTTTACGCACCGGATTTAATTTCCATAATGTTTTTTGTAAATATAAACTCACCAAGATTCTACCCCTCCGCTTCGAAAAAGAATGTCCAGGTATGACTGGTTCCTCCCTTTCGCATCCTCACCCTCACGCGCACCCGTATTTTATGTTTTTTATGATGCAGACTCCGGGGTAGTATTTTTATTTTAGTTACATACATGTTAGTACATGTTAGTCTCGGCTTTTGGGCGAGACCGAGACCGAGATTAGCAATTTTAACCTGAAACTTAGTTTCTTCCAGTTTTAAAGCTTAGATCCAGTATTAGGTGCTTTTACACATTAACACACGGATTCCGCACCTTGTTATATAGTTAATTTTCATAACACTGATTTAAAATTTTCGCTGAAATTATATAGATGTTTTGAAAAAATTTCCAGTCCCGAAACCGAGACTTCCAACGCTGATGGGAGGCTTTTTGGGGTTATGGGGGGAGGTCGGCATTTATGGGGGGCATTTCATGGGGGGGCTCCTCAAATGGGGGGAGGTTTAGAATGGGGTGCGGCCCCCACCCAACCCTCCCAGTAAAAATAAGCCAGGATATAATGTAATTATTTAAGATATGGAAAGGAAGGACGGATACAGGTTTGACGAGCTTGACCAAACATTAGAAATGTTCATTGAGAATGTGCGCCATATAAGTGTCATGGCTAGCGACTTTCCACAAGGCAATCAGCCAAAATTTAATCAGGTACGAATATACATATATACATATATATGTATGTGATATCGATTTTCTGATTTTTAGTCTGGTAGGGTGGGTGTGGGATTTTTTCTTTTCGGATGTCCTTGACTTTTCGTTTGCTTTCCCCTTTTTGAAGCGCGTCAATGGGTGAAGTGTATTATGTGGCAAAGTTCACAAAAGCTCCCCGAAAATTCTTTTTGCGCTATCTTGGGTGCCTGGGGGGGCGAAGCCTCCCAGACGTTGAGACTTTTTCAAAAATTGCGAAAATTTTGGTCACTATATACACCTTGAAGAGCGTGTACTTTTCGCCAGTAAATTTTATTATTGCCATTTATATACAGACTTTTGAAACGTAATTTCATTGATTATACAGTCGCTAATGGCAGTGTTGCTTAGGATAATGAAGGCTTTGCAATGCTATGCTCAACTATGTTAAGACGACAAAAACAGAAGTAAAATGTAGAATGCCGAAGGCGCAAAATTTTTCGGAAAAGCTTAAAATTATGCCAAAAATGGCTAAAAATTGGCTTCTTCAGGTGAAAATTTGAGTGTTTTTTCGTGTTTTTGTAAAGATTTTGTGTGTTTTTTAAAAAAAAGTGCGAAACCAATAAAAACAAAAAATACAGTGGCCAACATTCGCACTTCCGGAGGGTGGTGGGAGAAGGTTGCGGGTTAAATCGACCTGGGGAGGGAAATTCCTGAGCTCCCATCTTTTGAAAAGTGCCTATACCATCGTCACAAGTCCCCAAACTCGATCTCTAGCCTCCAAAAGATTTCAATAGTCGCAACTTGTTTAAAAATGAGACACTTAGGGCACTGGCGGATCCAGGATTTTGTGACGGGGGTGGCGGTAAAATGTTTTCACCTGAGGACCCTCCAGAAGCTGAAGAAAGTTGTTGTTTTTACAATAATAAAATCGGTCTTCGCATCTATATATGTATTCAGGGCTTGCAGACATCTAGAAGACCTTCTGAAAACCGTCATAGAAGGTCATGACTGTTAATATGAGTTCTGCAATCCCAATGCATACCTGAAGGGATCGTCTACGTTATTATTTCTCTAGCTATGTGCTGGCATTTTTTTAGGGTTTTGAAAGTGGGGGGGGGGGCGAACCAAAGGTAAAACTATACGGAAATTTTTAGCGAAAAATTAGCATTTTTAAGGTAAAAACGCAAAAAAAATCGTTTTTAAGCTTAAAATGAGCTTATAAGTCCATAAAGTAGCTAAAAATTGAGAAATTTTTTGAAAGTTTGACCTCAAAAACTTAATTTTTTTGACACTTTTGGGCGACCCCCAAAAACGTGGGTGTAGGCTTGCCGAAAAGTAAGGGAGCGGCGAAATTGGAGGATGGAACCGAAAAGTGGGGGTCCCCCACTAAAAAATGCCAGAGTGTACAATTGATTATAAACCATCAATTAGCTCATTCAACTTCGAAAAAAGTGATAGTTTTCAGTTCAGGACTTAAAGCTTGACAACTGAGGAAGCTGGAAGCACGATCTGAGTATGTGAACGTAGCAAAACGGTATAGCTTACCATATTATTCATTAAGTTTGCTGGAGTTTTGTAATTTCCTGAGCTTTTTCCAACTCGTTTCAATGATGCTTTAACCACCCGAAATTTCCGAGTTTTATTACCGACACTGATGCAATAATTTTACAGCGGGTTGAAGTCCTGAAAATGCAGTAGCGACAGGCTTCTCGCCGCTAAAATTGACGATATTAATGAAGCCACTGATATCCAGTTTTCTTCAAAATAGTTCGAAATTTCAGACGATTGCAACTTATCTGCAGCTAGTTATAGAACGTGTTTTACTTTCAGCAGTATATACTACTGCAGCGCAACCGGATGTAAACTATACTGCCAATGAAGAAAACTTATGCCGCACCATTTGGAATGCTCTTCTGCACTTGCGTTTATGCAAAATTTCAGACAATTGCCACTTACCTGTAGCTAGTTACAGGCCTTGCTGTACTTTCAGCAGCACTCTGCTGCAACGCAACCAGATGTAAACTATACTGCCAGTGAACAAAACCTCTACGGCACGATGTCGAATGCTCTTCTGCATTTATATACAAAGTTTCAGACGATTACAACTTACCTGTAGTTAGTTACAGGCCGTGCTGTACTTAAGCAGCACTCTACTGCAGCGCAACCACATGCAAACACTACTGTCAATGTATCTATATTAATTTGCCATGTCCTAAGCTATCTACACACCAAATGTAATATATTTAACTGTTTGCAGTAAGTCTATAACATGCGTTCTGTGGTTGCTGCATAACCGTGCAGCACAATAGCACCACTGCACCGCACTGCAACTATGCTCATCGTTTTCAGCGACCCCGATAACCCTTATATTCGTCCCACTAAATGGCCCAAAACAGCATATTTAGGCCTATTTTTGACTATTTTCTGTAGCGTTTGGACTGCCAGCCGTCTGAACGATTCCGGACAGTTATCGAAAATCGCCCTCGTTAGGGCATATAAACCCTTCCGTAGATCCTTATGCAACAAACCGCGTCTCTCTAGCGTCTTCCCTGAGTCCTGTAGCTTTGACAAGAAATTGGTCATTTTAGCGCCAAGTCCACATTTGGCTGGCCGTACAGATGGCTGGCTGGGCCGGGCAGCGAAAAATATCAAAAAGGTTCACTTTCGGGTTATACACGTTCAGAAAAACCAAACTTAACCAGCTGAAAATGCCCAGATCGTTCTTAACTCTCCGACAGAAAATTGCTTTTTTTCAAGCGTGACTTACACGGAAAAAACGAACGGACCTAACTTGCGGAAGCGAAAATTGTCGAATTTTGAAAATTTTGACCAAAACTTTTTGCTACTTGTAGTACTCGTCGTGTAGATTCCAACGATGCCAAAATTGTCTAGTTTCGTTGAGTATATATATATTTAGCTGGCACAAAGCTCGAACGGGTCTCCAAAGGCCGCGCTGATCCTTTTACATCCATATTATAGGGAAGTTCACTCGCGTAGATAACTCGTAAGCAGAGTCTACGTAATTGAAAGCCCCCCACCTCGCCCCATATTCTAATGACCCGGGCGTGCGAGTGGTCTTCTAAATTGCAACTAAAGCCTTTGCCATTAAAAAGTGTTCTGTTTGTGGTTTTGGAAACCACTCAGTTTCCCCCGTTTACACTATAAATAACCAAGTACTTCGCGATCTATGTGTTCAGTCGTTAGAACATCGAAGAATTCTCTTTGATCTGAATTTGTCACACATATAGATTATCCACAAAAAGGTTTTTGCCGACTTATTTTGTTTCGCACCGCCAGCACCTACACGGAGTCACAGTCTACGCTTAATGCAGCCCCCTAATACAGGCAGAATTTTCTTGCAAAATTTGTGCTTTCATAGGTTTATAAGAGCATGGAATACTCTACCGCAAAACGTAGTCGAAGCAAAAAGTCTCAGTGTATATATTTAATGATCGTCTGGCCAGTTTAGATTCAACAAGTTTTCTCAGGGGGCGAGGGTTAGGTGATCACGATTGATCCTCCTCGTCCGTCTCAAGACTCGAATTTATTTAGCTTGTTTATTTCTTTTTGTCATTTATGGTTATGGTATATATAGTATACTAACTACTATATATACGTACGCAGGCGCGTAGCCAGGGGGGAGCGAGGGGGTCATGCCCCCCCCCCTCCGAAATCGGAGACAAAAGAAAAATTTTTATTGAGTAGCAGCAGCGCGAATAAATATTTCGAAAAATTTTAACTGCGGCGCTGCTTTTCAAAGGAAATATCTCAAAAACCTCCAGATTTTGCCTGAAAATTTCCACCAACTGTTTAGTTGCGGTAGAAGTTTCAGAGCATTTTTAGCTTGCCCCCCTGCGAAATTTTTTTCTGGCTACTCTAGTGTACGTACGTATGTTATATATTTAGTTTCTGTATGTGTAACCTGTTCTGTTTCTTTTCTTCTTATGTTTTCCTTCTTGAGCAAACTTCTTTTTCTTCTTCTGCTTCTAATGCTATCACGAAAACACGCAAACAATGGTAAATTCGCACGAAAATTTTTGCCTTTTACTCGTTTTTCTCCTTTGTGCCTCTTTATTTTTCTGACCCTCGAAACCTGACAAGGGGGGCGGCCGCCCCTTGGGTGCGCCCCTGATTCCAGGTTTCTGTACTGCCTGATCACGCGTTTGTCGTTTTGCCCTAAAATATGATTGCTGCTTCGATTGTCTTTAGGGGTGGCTGTTTTTATCATGTTCATGTTTTAGAAATTACATATGATGGTTTCTGGTCTCCAAGATTTGGATCGATGCAAACAACAGTTTATGGATGTTTCTATTCCACAGGAATTGCTTCACTGTGTGGATGAAGGGAAAAATCCACAGCTGTTTACGCGGCAGTGTCTGCAAAATACTATGACCAGAAACTGTGAACTAAACGGGAAGATTGAGCTGTATAAAAAGTTTAGAGCCCACTTAATGAAGGAAATGTCTGACAGTTTCCCTGAAGAAATGCTGCAATATCGTTCACGTCGAGAGCCGAAACAAGAGACGAACTCTGGAGTGTCTGCATCTGAGCCACCCTTTCCGAAGCATCAGGTTTTGGACTCTTAGGCTGTAATTAATTTTTGTGTAATTTATCTACGTATTTTGTAATTATATTAGTTTACATATACGTACATGTAATTTGGGTAAGCATTATCGTAAGGACAGAAAAAGTGATTTGATTTTATTTTGTCAGTAGTGACCTGCTTTTCCTAGGCTTTAAGGAACGTAAATTAACTGAACAAAATTTGCAAGGTGGTTTTTCTCTCCGTCTTCTTATATGTTGCTGTACACACTTCTAAAAATTTTGGCTATAAAAGTGTACGCTGAGCGCAAGCGACTTACTATATCTATATTTATTTAGATACTTTGTTTACTGTATGTTTAAGTTTACATCATTTTCCTTTTAAAATGGTTTGCGAAAAATTTTTGATCCGAAAGCCTTCAAAATTTTTACTTTTCTTTATATATATATATATATATGTTTTATTCCTGCCATTTCCAGACTTTGGAAACGTAATTTCATTGAATGTGTGTATATGTACCTATACAGTCCCCAGTAGCAGCATTGCTTAGAATAACGAAGGCTACACGATAAGAGCTCAACTAATGCCCAGATGAAATCAAGCAGAAGTAAAATACTGGCTTTTTCCTAGGCAAAAATTTCTGGGGGGGGAAGAAATTTTTTAGAAAAATGTCTAAAAATAGCTATTTTTGCTGCTGAGCTAAAACATTGACTATCGGAAAAAATTTTCAGAATTTTCCCTCAAAACCCTATTTTTCCGGACACTTTAGAGTTGGGGGGTTCTGGGGGGGAAGCCCCGAATCCTGGGGGGGTGTGTGATTCTGGGGTGAGCCACCCAAGTCTGGGGGGAACGGATTTCTGGGGACCCCCACCCCCCTGTAGGAAGAAGCCAGAAATATAGACATAACACAGACGAAATCTTCTCGCCGAAGGGGCTAAATTTTTCGGATAAACTTAATATTATGCTTACAATGAGTTAAAATTAGCTCCTTCAGGTGAACATTTTAGAGTGCTTAAAATTTTGTGTTTTTAAAAAATGTTTGAAAACAGTAGAATACACAAAAAACAGTGCTGACACAATAATGCTACCAGACCAAAAATGCATTTAAATTTAAATTTTGCAGATTGTTCAATGAACATCAAAACTGCAAACTTAAGCTTGAGGATTATCAGACTAAAGCTTTGGAATGTACATTGCTGCATACTGTCGTGTCCTATTGCTTTGAGTATGTTGAAGTTATACTTTGAAATTTTAATTTCTTTGTGGTTACCCTGGTTCAGCGTTTTTATAAACAGTGGCTGTATGCTGACTTAAGGGGGGGGGGGGTCCAAATTTTGGTCATTTTTTCGACTTTCTCCGATCTCGCTGATTTTTACGTATTTTATAGTCCGAACGGTATATTTTAACGAGTTTTTAAAATTAAAGTTGTAAGTCATATGGTTGTTGCGTAATTTCACCTCAAAGTTGAGGTCTCATGTGTTAAACATAGGAAACTTAAAAAGTTTCACTTTTTTGGAGTTGTGTCAAAAAATCTCGAAACTGGGCTTTGCTAACCAGCCTTGTCTAGTATTATTAGAAGGGCCTGGATAATGTCTGTGGTTTGTTGGAATTAGAACTTTGATTTAGGTTTTTAAAAATTTTTAATCAATTTTTGAATATTTAAAATGTGAAGCCATTTTAAAAGCGGATCAAATTTTAAATGTTCAAAAATTAATTAAAAAGCTTTAAAAGCCTAAATCAAAATTCCTAATTTCAACACATCGCGATTCCTTCATCCGGAGCGCTTCTAATGTTGCCGGACACGGCAATTTGTCGAGATTTTTTGACACTAATCCAAAAAGTGAAACTTTTTAAGTTTTATGTTTAACACATGAGATCTCAACTTTGAATGAAATTACAACAACCGTATGACTTGCAACTTTAATTTTAAAAAACTCGTTAAAATACCGTTCGAACCAAAAATACGGCGGGGGGGGGGGGGGGGGGGGGGGGGGGGGGGGGGTGGGGGGGGGGGGAAAATCACCAGACCCCTTTAATTCTTGATACTCCGTCTATCGTATATTTAAACTGCTGTTTATGTTGTTATTTCCAGTAAACGTTCCCTTGTCGTTTTAGCCTTGGCTTTATTTTTTAGGTTGTAGGATTGATAGTGGCTAATATTTGTCGATTGAGTATTATTACTGTATCAGAGTTATTTAATAGCTCAGTTTCAGAAGAACTAAACATCATGTAGTAACTACAGCAGCGGTTACTATCAAACAGAAGCGGCAGATATGAACGCAACAAAGTTTCCTTTCTTCACAGTTATTGTGTTGTGTTCACTGGTAAATACCGGCAACTTGTCAACAATTACTCGTAGCAATACTTCGAACAGTGTGTTCTACAGTCTCATTTGAACTTCGAATAAGTGGAAGGTTTCCATTCATTTCAGTTGTTATTGTCCAACACGTAATGATGGCAACAGATATCGGGCTGTCTTGTACATGTTCCTCGCGTTTGCTGGCTAGTATTTGGTTTTGCGCATAAGTGAACCGTTTTGCTTATGTCCCAACTACGCCTCCATTAGTGGCCCAGCAGAGCGTATTAAATGGCTAATCCTTCATCCCATGCGTAGCGTTACTCACATTTGCAAGGCAGACCACAACGAGAAGTTACAGAATAAGATCTCCGATTCGGCTGTATAATCCCAGCTACGTCACAATTTCTATCTTAATTTGTCCTAAAGAACAGTAGTTCCGTCCGAACAGAGCACGCGGCACGGAAGATGCTGCGCATATGTATAGTTAATAAAATAGCTCCGGTATTTTTGGAAGTTCAAGTTTAAACTTGGAAACATTAAAAATACTTATATTGATGTGCGCTGAGCATTTTATGATATTTTTGGACATTTTTGGCGTCTAAAATATGAAGATGGACAAAATTTTTGCTTTCCTTAAAGTAACGTTCTAAAGTACATGAATATAATATAAATTGTAAGTAAACCGGAAAAAATCAAAACTGATTTGCACGATTTCGCACGCGATCTGCAGTGAACTTACTAAACTTGTTGAATCAGTTTGCAACAAAATACTTTGCCAAAGTCAGCACATCATTTAATTCTAATTATAGAGCTTAATATAAGCACCTTTGTGTTTTGTTACTATACTAAAAATATTTTATTTAGTTGTATGGCTGAGGGTTTCAATCAGCTCTCATTCTTTAGAATTATTCATGCTTATGACAAGGATTGAAACAATATATACTGCAAATACAATCAAACTAAATATCCACTAGTGCCTATGGATAGTACATGAGTCGGAGGATTTCGAAAAAACTAAAATCAAAACCGAAAGTCTGTGAACCTTACTTTGCTGAGATTTTTCTAATTACTCGACTTAAATCTACGCAGTCTGACTCTCCCAAAAAACCAGAGAAGTGGTGAAAAAACCTGCTGTGGTTGAAGCATGGAAAATTTTTAGATTTTAAATTATAGATTGCGGACTCTCAGGGGCCATGTCAATTTTCATGTTTCTAGTTAAATTCCACCCAATCAGCTTCAAAACTAGATTCAAGCTTGACAGGGCATTACAAGCATTTTGAGGACACTACAGCGAGCGACAAGCATTTAAAAAACTATACGATTAAGTTACGTATATAATTATTCATATGGCTGGTTTTTGAGTAATTACTAAAGATATCAGGTGGTAAAAGCTGATAAAAATTCTAAAAAATATGCTTTAACAGCAAAAAATTTCCAATAATCAAAAACACCGGGTCAGAGCTCTTGACCCGGTGACCCGGTCCATATGGTGACCCGAACTGACCCGGTGACCCGGTTTCATCTCTGGTGCACACATTTGTAAATGCATTCTACTACAATAACTGTAATTTTCATGAAACGTAGGACCAATGGAGAGCTTTGGATCGATGTAACTGCTGTGAATTATTGTTAACTATTTGGCGAAAAGTCAGAACAGCGTTGGCGAAAAGTGTTGCAAAGTTTCATTTCGCGAAGAACTTGGGAAAAGTTGGCGAAAGTCCGAACAGAGTCGACAAAGTTCCATGAAATTATTTCGCAAAGACTTGGAACATTTCGACAAAGTTTGAGATAAATCTGAAACTACTTTTCGAATGAATGAATTTAGTCGGCTCGTGAAAATTTCTGCTCTGCCCGGCCCGATAAATTTTTCGACCTCGGCGGCCCGGCCAGAAAGCTTAAAGGTTAGGTCTGGCTCGGGCCTTTTTTACTAATTGTTTTGCCGTTGTCTTGCCCGAAATATAAAACTGTGTTCAGATTGCATAGAGTTTTCTTCGTCGTCGCAGATACAATTTTATGCGATTTCTTAAAACTTGTGTTTGAGCGACAATTCTTTGGATCCCTTCGCCGCTCAGCTTCGATGATTCAAATAAAAGAGAATAAACTATTATGTATGCATCAAAAAGAAAGATTCCCAAATATTACAATAAATAAATAAATATTACTGTTCAGTTGTTAACTTACAAATTAGAGCTAAAGATTAGGAAATAATTAAATACAAGTAAGGTAAAAATAAATATAAAACAGTGTTTAAAAAGAGCTAGGAAATATCGAAGAAAGGTCAATGACTATCCTAAATTTATATTAGGAAAGGATAAAATTTTTGATAGAACTTGCCAGAAATAAAAACGAGGCTATAATCAAAGGGTCTCTTGCGCAATCCCCCCTAGCCCTAACTTATGATTTTTTGACGAATAACTTTGAAATTTTGTTTGGTTGCATATAGCCATGGGGAAAAACCCACATTTTCGGATTTTGGCTGGAACTTTTTTATTATAAGGGCTAGCTGAGAACTTTGCATACCATCGTACTTGGCGTACATAGAACTTTCGGGTCTCTTGCGCAATTCCCCCCCCCCCCAGCCCTAACTTGATTTTTTGACCAATAGCTTTGAAATTTTCTATGGGTGCATACTGGAGGCTGATGAATTCAAAAATTCAAAAAATTATAAAATTTTAAAAAATTTAAAATTTTTGTTTGGTAAGGGGGGGACCAAGGGGAACCGAAAAATTTTTTGAAAAAATTTTGCTGAAAACTTGTATACAGGGGTTTTCGGGGGCGCTGAGCACGAATCTGAAATCCGTTTTTCGAGTCAGGTTTTTGTTAGCTCAGTATAGGCTTACATGTTACGCTTATATCTTTAGCTTATACTGAGCTAACGAAAAGCTGAATCGAAAAACGGATTTCAGATTCGTGCTCAGCGCCCCCGAAAACCCCTGTATGCAAGTTTTCAGCAAAATTTATTTTTCGGTTCCCCTTGGTTCCCCCTTACCAAACAAAACTTTAAAATTTTTTAAAATTTTAAAATTTTTTAAATTTTTGAATTCATCAGCCTCTAGTATGCACCCATAGAAAATTTCAAAGTTATTGGTCAGAAAAATCAAAAGTTAGGGCTGTGGGGGAATTGCGCAAGAGACCCGAACTTTCTTTAAAGCCCATTTGTACTTGTCTGGGCTACACCGTTAGGCCGGTATAATGCAAAAAGTAGCGGAGGAAAAAACCCAATGGGGGAAAACCCAAACCTCACAGGTCTCAAAAATTGTCGCAGCACTATTCTGACACTTCCGTTGTAAAATTCAACTCTTCTTTAGCTAGTATAAATAAAAAAATCCAGTCTAGGTACCTTTTTTGAGATTTCAGCTGGTTTACATTCATTACCGAGAATTGCTTAACCGAGAATTGCTTTATCGAGAATTGCTTAAGCGAGAAAGGCATAAGCGAGAATTTGCTTTACCGAGAATTTGCTTAACCGAGAATTTGCTTTATCGAGAATTGCTTAAGCGAGAAAATGTATAAAACTGCACAAATATACGTGTAGCGTAAAACAACTATACTCTGTGGAGATGATATGTGACCTGTCATTAGGTAAACTTTCTCATAATGTCATTTGTCTAAAGAATATTTCCAAAATTATCCAAAATAGTTACATGACAATTAGCTTGTTTCCGGCATTATAAATAATCCGTAACAAGTTACGTTTGACGTTTGAGTTTAAATAATATATAAATATTAAAGTTGTTTGTGTAAGCCAAGTTAAGGGTCTATTTGTTTAAAGATTAAAATGGTTGGATTAAATGAAATAAAAATCAGCCTGATTAAAATTTTAATAGCTATTTCTTTATTGGTGGATTAAGCGGATTAAACGGATTAGGATTAGCTCTTAAAACAATTTTTAATCCTAGGATTAGTTGAGTTAATTTTAATTAGTTTAATCTTCGTTGCTGCACGACGATTAACAACTAATTGAAAATGCAGAAAGCGGATTAAACGGATTAAAATTAATCGTTAAAGAAATAGCAACTAAGCATGTCGAAATTAAAATTAACTCGTTCATAAAGCGTGAACTATGAAGTTATGAACAGGATTAGATTAAAATTTTAATACTTGGTGCACGAAAAAATTAGATTAAATTTTATTCGTTTAATTCGTTTAACTCGCCTGAGTTAAATGTTAATCTGAGGGTTTACTTCTTTAATACGGATTAACTTTCAATCTAATCCTTTGAGTTTTTAAAGAACTACGGTTTTAGAGAAATACAAATATATACATATACATAAATACAAATACATTTGAGCATAAGCAAAAATTGTTATTCCGATGGAATAGTGTAACAGTAAACACTGACGGTGTGGAAGGTCCAAGACCTTCTTCGGAGCATTGGGGGGCGTGCTAATGCGAAAGACCCTTAGTTTGTGCAGGACATCGTTACGTAGTAGTTTTTACCGGGGTATAATTTTTTGGTAGAATGGATCACAAGTTAGACTAATATTCAATACAATTGCATTCAATTACTAATTACTAATTCAATTACTAATTCAATTCATTACTAATACAATACATTCAATAACGATGTAGAAATCATGCTCTAAAGTTCTGTTAATCTCTTGCAATAAGCCTTCGAAGTTGATCAACTTTTGTTGGGGGGATAAGTTTAATTGATCCGGTGATTGTATCGTAACGACCGCTCCCTGCCCAAAATATTGAGGGAGCGGCCGCACCGCTCATCCTCCTGTACCTACCCTCTTTTCATGAACAGGTCGATTCAGTGAAAATTACAAGTTTTGCTTTGTAAAAACTACGGGTTTTTATCTCGTTTTGACTTGTCGAAAAATTCGAAAAAACTACAGGTTATTTTAGAAGTTTTTACAGGAAACTCCTGTAAAAGTACAGGTTTCTTTAGCATTTACTACAGAAAACGCTGTAATTTTTAGTATTCGAGAGTCCAATAAAATACAAAAATTAGTTTTGTGGACAACACAAGAAGCTCCGTTAGTGATCGACCGCACAGGAGCACTTTTGTAAAAAGCTACAAGAAATTTTGTAATTTCTTCGAAAGTCTTTAAGAATGTATTTAGTTACACCGTTGTTATTTGAATTTGACTCATTGACGACGTTAATTGTAAAATCGGTTTTAAATTATATATATTAGTGATGTGCGCTGAGACATTTGCCCGCTCCGGAGCTCCGGCCGGAGCGGGCTGTCGGAGCACCGGAGCTCCGGAGCTCCGCGGAGCTCCGCTCCGACTGTTAGTGAAGGCAAAACTGCAAAAATTTCGGTTTAAGCTAAAAAGATGTTGTTTAGTCGATAAAAAGCATGCCTACTCGCTGTACTGTATATATACTTTTATGATAAAATAAAAATACAATAAAGTGTTATCGTTTAACTGTTTATTTTCAGATGCTGATTTCTTTGCTACATACGAATTATATATATATACTTGTTCGCTGTATTTTTGATTTTAAATAAGTTCAGCTTTTAACACTATTTCAATTCACAGAATTTTTGGTTTACGTAATTGATTGTGCATACTGCTGTGTTTACAGTTAAAAGCCCATGTTAGTTTACACTGCAGTTTACTTTAATGTTTCACTTTTTCCAAGATTTAGCGATTAGATATTATATTCCACATGAAATACTCAATATTTCTTGTAGGAATTTCATCAAATGTATACCAAACTTTTCAAATTCATGCATAAAATATTGCTAATTTGACGGGTGTGGACCAGATTTCATTTACCCACTCTACGTATTTAACTTATCATGAGGATGTATAATATATACCTAACTGAAAAATATAAGATTTCAGCTAACAGAATTTTGATCTGAAAGATCTGAAGAAAAGAAAAGAGCAAAAGAAAACAGCTGCAGTTTTTTCAAAATGGTTATCCTTGTTTTTCTGTTTTCTTTTTTCAAAGTTTACATGGAATAGATTTAACGGAAATGTAATATTTCATGGAACAATTAATACCAAGTACGAAATTTAAAACGTTTTACGGAATGAATTCTTAAATATTAGAGTTGTATATAGTTAATCTTTCTTTCATATATATATATATTTAGAAGAGATAATCGATAAAACAGCCACGTATTCACGGATTTGTTTTGGGTATTCAAGTTTGGACTTTGATATTTTATTTCATATATTCAGAACATGGGCAAGTTTAAATTGTCTCCAGAGAAAACAAACATCTTGAGAAGTATATATATATATATATATATATATATATATATATATATATCTATATATATATATATATATATATATATATATATATATATATATATATATAAGAACACAGCCTTGGGAAAATTGAAACATTTTTAAGGAGTACGACAACTATATGTACAATTCAATACAGGCTTACGTGCTGAAAGGAGAAATCGTGGAGTTCATAGAAAGATCATACTTTCAAATTTTTTTTAGCACCTTCAAAGCTTGCACAAGGCTGCTCCGGATACCCGGAGCTCCGGAGCAGAAGCCCGCTCCGGAGCACCGAAAATCGGAGCTCCGCTCCGGTGCTCCGTCGGAGCGGAGCTCCGGCGCACATCACTAATATATCATAGGGGTCGCGGCAGCGACCCCTATAATATGTGTGAAAAGTGGCTGGAGACAGTGTAAAATAAGCTGCGCAGAAGCTGCGCAAAATCCTGCGCAGTCCTGCGCAGATTTCATGCGCAAATTGTAGAGCACATCGAGTTTAGTATGTCTGTGAAGTTTCAGCCCCGTATCACTTACCGTTAAAAAGTTGCGCCCCGGACCGGTTATGGCGGCGATGTTTTTTTTCCGGTTTCTCCTATTTGATGGTTGTATTGTACATAATGTTCGCCGCTTTCACGTGATCTGCAGCGGTGGGCCAACCTAAAGGGCTATGGGGTCTAGTAGTACCCTCTAAAGAATTTAAGAATCACAACTTTTTTTGCGCCGCAACTGCGCCACAGCGCCGCAGTGGCGCCGCAAAGTCGGCTCATAGCGAAAAGTGACCATTTTTGTGGTCGTCGCTCAGGTCGAACGTTACAAGCTGGAGCTGATTTCTTTTTATATTCAGAAATTACATATATTGAACTAACTAACGGTCCAGGTTGCGTTTCTCTATCACTTCCCTAACGACCACACTGGCCCGTCAAAGATGGCGAAAATTCGAAAAATGAAAATCGAAATTTCTCGCTATCTATTTAACTTTGAACGCTCAAATCTTCCATACAATGGTTTTCTGACACGGAGAATCGATTCCCGCGGTCAGTTTTACCGTCAGACCCACCCATCTTGCTGGGCTGGTTCCACTTTGCCGTCGGGAGGGTCAAGTCGGAAACCGCTTCCTGGAGGTCCATAGTAGGCTCTACCTGGCCTCTCAAAACTTTGTTTATAGGGGTTTTCTGGTGTGCCCAGCTCATTCCCGGTATCCGTCCGACGTACCTATTTTGCTGGGCTGGTTCCACTTTGCCGTTTGTAGGGTCAGTCGGTTGGGGGGGTCAAGTGGTCGAAAATAAAATTTTTCAAAAGTGGTTAAATTTGGTACCAAATGAAAGCCCTAAGCGAGCTGAGCAACTTTTGTCATAGAACTGCATGCTCAAAGTGGCTGTAGAGTGCTGTGGTGGGGTGGGGTGGGGACTTAGGCGATTTTCGGTCAAAAATGAAATTTTTCAAAAGTGATCAAATTTGGTACCAAATGAAAGCCCTTAGCGAGCTGAGCAACTTTTGTCATAAAACTGGGTCTTTATTTTCTCAATTTTAAGGATAGACACAGGCCATCACACACATATTATCCTCCTTTGTGCGGAGCATTTTTGTTACTTGTATATATATATTATGTAGGGGCGCGATAGCGCCCCTACATAATATGGGTATAAAGGCGTCTGCGCGGCCCCCTGGAGACAGTGTTGGCCTGGTGCCAGCTAATTAGAGGTCTGGGAGGGGTAAAAATGTTACCATCGTAAAGTACTCGAGCAGTACTACGGTAGGCAGGGTCCTCCCATGCAACCTTTTTTGGTCATTTTGGCACCTGGCCAATTTTGGCTCTGTGCCAAGGCCCCAAAGTCGGACTTTCGCTATTTTGGCACTTCGGTTGTGATCGACTTTTTTTCACAGGTTAGCAGCTAGATCGGTTTGGTTTGTTTTATTTGAATATTTCGGACTATGCGCGGAATGTAACGAGGGGGATTTTTTAATTTCGCTCTGGAGCTTTCAGGAGATGGGCCCAAACTTTGCATTTTTTCACCTGTTTTGGCGAAACGTTTCCAAGTCCCACTTTTACTAGAAATGGTCTAAAAGTCACTAAAAATGGCGTTTTTCGGCCTTGGGGTGGTACCAATATATAGTAAATCGGGGTCGCTGAAAACGATGAGCATACTGCTGAAGTCGCTGGATGTGACCCCTGACCCACAGCGCCCACCCACAGTGGGCCCGGTGTGGGTCAAAAATGAAAGTCTTCAAAAGTGGTCAAGTTTGGTATCAAATGAAAGCCCTTGGCGAGGCGATTAACTTTTGTCATTATGCCACCCACAAAAAGTGGCTCCACCGACCTGTGGGTGGGTGCCCCACCCACAGTGGGCCCGGTGTGGGTCAAAAATGAAAGTCTTCAAAAGTGGTCAAGTTTGGTATCAAATGAAAGCCCTTGGCGAGGCGATCAACTTTTGTCATTATGCCACCCACAAAAAGTGGCCCCACCGACCTGTGGGTGGGTGCCTCACCCACTGTGGGTCCTTTGTGGGTCAAAAATGAAAGTCTTCAAAAGTTGTCAAGTTTGGCATCAAATGAAAGCCCTTGGCGAGGCGATCAACTTTTGTCATTATGCCACCCACAAAAAGTGGCCCCACCGACCTGTGGGTGGGTGCCCCACCCACAGTGGGTCCGGTGTGGGTCAAAAATGAAAGTCTTCAAAAGTGGTCAAGTTTGGCATCAAATGAAAGCCCTTGGCGAGGCGATCAACTTTTGTCATTATACCACCTCCAAAAAGTGGCTCCACCGACCTGTGGGTGGGTGCCCCACCCACAGTGGGCCCGGTGTGGGTCAAAAATGAAAGTCTTCAAAAGTGGTCAAGTTTGGTATCAAATGAAAGCCCTTGGCGAGGCGATCAACTTTTATCATTATACCACCTCCAAAAAGTGGCCCCACCGACCTGTGGGTGGGTGCCCCACCCACAGTGGGCCCGGTGTGGGTCAAAAATGAAAGTCTTCAAAAGTGGTCAAGTTTGGTATCAAATGAAAGCCCTTGGCGAGGCGATCAATGTTTGTCATTATGCCACCCAAAAAAAGTGGCCCCACCGACCTGTGAGTGGGTGCCCCACCCATAGTGGATCCGGTGTGGGTCAATAATGAAAGTCTTCAAAAGTGGTCAAGTTTGGTGTCAAATGAAAGGCCTTGGTGAGGCGATCAACTCTTGTCATTATGCCACCCACAAAAAGTGGCCCCACCGACCTGTGGGTGGGTGGCCGGCGTGGGTCAAAGATTAAAGTCTTCAAAAGTAGTCATGTTTGGTAAAAAAATGAAAGTCCATTTGCTCACATTTGCCCTGCCTATTGCATTTTTCAAGCTCCTTATCTGCGTCAGCTCACTGCTGGCTTTCACGCTTCGTCTTGGCGATTGCCATATACAAAGCAATTAATGTCAGTCAATAATTACAATTCCAGCAGTTATATATACGTAAACTATATAGTATATAATTTCGTTGTGCTGGACTACGACAAGCAACTAGAAAAAACCAAAGCTATGATTGTAACGCTAACGGTTGAATAGAAATAGAAGATTGTCGAAGAGTGTCCTGATCCTGAAGTTATTGTTGAAATATATACTTTTCTTATAAATGGTTAAAACGCTCAGAGTTTATCGAAAGAAATGTTTGCTTCCACTAAAACTCGTTTATCATAGTCGTATATTATTTACGTGCCGTAACTAAATCTGAACACTGGTACGTATAAAAATATATAACTTTTTCAGTCCGCGAATATGGGTTGCTCGGCGAAGCTGTGCCCATATTAATTCGCCCACAACCTAGTCCTCTTCTTTTTTTGAACCTAGCCCCATATTAAGCATTTTTAAGACTAGTCCTCTCTTGATTTTACAACCTCACAACTACCCATATTACTTTTTCATGCTCCGGAGGAGCATTTTTATTACTTGTATATATATATATACAAGTATGAAAAATGCTCCTTGCAGTCGCATGAAAAAGTTAATATGAGCTATGATGGTCAACATTTAAATGTGTCAAGGACAAGATTTAAAATGTTTAATATGAGCCAACATCTAAATAAGTAGAGGACAAGATGTAAACGGCTAATATGAGCCGCTACGTTTCTCTTGGGCTCATATTGACGCTCATTTAGCTTTTGCTTACTTTTAATCAAATCCAACACTGAAATAGCTTGCATGAATAACGACGCATAAACATTAATTTTGCAAAGCTGTACGTAAATATTTTCTTCTCCACCGCTACATCCAAGTACACATTTAAGGCCACCACATAAAGTCCACAAAACGAAACCGAAGTCCAATCTAATGAAGAAACGAAAATGTGGAACTTACACATGTTGTGAAATCTTGAGAAATCACATTTGAAGTTATCATCGCAATCATCACATTAATTCAATATTCCCAAGCCAATCAAATCGTTTATAAACACTGATGCTTATATGCCAACCGTAAACTGTATATGTTTGCCATTTTAGTCGCGTCAATATGAGCCCAAGAGAAACGTAGCGGCTCATATTAGCCGTTTACATCTTGTCCTCTACTTATTTAGATGTTGGCTCATATTAAACATTTTAAATCTTGTCCTTGACACATTTAAATGTTGACCATCATAGCTCATATTAACTTTTTCATGCGACTGCAAGGAGCATTTTTCATACTTGTCCTCAGTCTAGTTTTTGGGAACGCTACCATAACTGTGGCAGTAGCAATCACAAATTCCACCAGTGAATTCCCCATACCCAATAACCTTTGCATGCAAAATTTCAGCCTTTCAGCTATCTCCAGTAGCTTGAACCAGGAACTGGTTCAACTTTGAACCAGTTGAACCAGATCTGGCCAGCCATGGGTCAGATCAGCAAAGTTACACCACCACTGAATTCCCCAGGCCCAACAACCTTTGTATGCAAGATTTCAGCCTTCCAACTATCTCCAGTAGCTTGAACCAGGAACTGGTTCAACTTTGAACCAGTTGAACCAGATCTGGCCAGCCATGGGTTGGATCAGCAAAGTTACACCACCACTGAATTCCCCATGCCCAACAACCTTTGTATGCAAGATTTCAGCCTTTCAGCTATCTCCAGTAGCTTGAACCAGGACCTGGTTCAACCTTGAACCAGTTGAACCAGATCTGGCCAGGCATGGGTCGGATCACCAAAGTAACACCACCAATGAATTCCCCATGCCCAATAACCTTTGTATGCAAAATTTCAGCCTTCCAACTATCTCCAGTAGCTTGAACCAGGAACTGGTTCAACTTTGAACCAGTTGAACCAGATCTGGCCAGGCATAGGTCGGATCACCAAAGTAACACCACCAGTGAATTCCCCATGCCCAATAACCTTTGTATGCAAAATTTCAGCCTTCCAACTATCTCCAGTAGCTTGAACCAGGAACTGGTTCAACTTTGAACCAGTTGAACCAGATCTGGCCAGGCATAGGTCGGATCACCGAAGTAACACCACCAGTGAATTCCCTATGCCCAATAACCTTTGTATGCAAAATTTCAGCCTTTCAGCTATAGCAAGCTTAACAAAAAAATCAAAATTCGGTTTTTTGGCTGGAACTTTCGCAAAACTAAACCAAATCGATTACTTTGAGGACCCATGGATAGGTCTTGGGCTAAGCTTTAAAACCACCCCAGTTTCATTGCTCTACCACCTACCAGTCAGTTGCAGTAGACGAAAATGTGTGATTTTTTTTTGTTAAAGGTTTAACAAAAAAAAATCACCCGTTAACAAAAAAAATCAGTGGCGGATCGGATCCCAGAGAGTAGCTAGCAACTTTTCCTCATCAGTTTTGGATAGAGCACACTAAATAACGTATTTAGAACCCAAAACCGCTAACCTAGTGTTCCAACTAGGGCAACTGACCCCACCAAAGTCTTAGTGGTCACTGATGGTCCCCGACAGCGTCCAGTATGAAGTCTGGTGACTCTAAAGTGCCGTTTTAAAGGCTAAAACGTTGTTTTTTCGTGTTTGTGAGTGATTATAACCTATTTCCAGGCATTTTGGCAGAGAAACTCAGAACTTCATATTTTGGTGGGGTATGACCCACGGTCACGTGACCCCTGCCGGACCCGTCCGGACCCTCCAGGTACCAACTGGACAGTCCGAAGTGGCTATAAACATGTCCTAGGGGGTTTTCCAGGGCGCTGAATTCAAATCTGGCATTAGTTTTTCGGTAACTATGGCCTAATACTGACTTCTGGGATCACGTTTACCGTCGGACGGTGCAGGCCCGGCTGGTTACCAGGTTGGACTACCAGAAGTGCCAGGCAACCTCAAAAACATCGTATATAAGGGTTTTCGAGGTCGCTGAGCTCGAATTTGACGTTAGTTTTGCTCTAGCTGCTGCTCTGACATCAGTAACAAAACATAAAAATGATTTTTTATTTGTTAAAATTTTAACAAAAAAAAATCACCCACCCCAGGACGACACAGAGGTCCAACTGGGAACTTCTATATATGTATCGATAGCCCACAGTCAGGACATGTCACATGCACAATATGGGTTGCCTAGGGTTTTCCCTTAGTAAATAGCAGCCGAAATTCGAACTTCGGTCGTGAACGTTTTTGAGGTCACTTTTGGGTACCCTCACTTAAAGGTCTGCCCTGAACGCATGGAGAGGGCCTAGGGGCTCAAACTCACAGGCTGTAATGTCGAGATGTGTGGCTATCACCATGCAAAAATTTGGGTCTCTGCGACTTTCCTGTGAGTCAGGGTGGGGTGATTTTTTTTTGTTAAAATTTCGGGTGATTTTTTTTTGTTAAGCTTGCTATATCTCCAGTAGCTTGAACCAGGAACTGGTTCAACTTTGAACCAGTTGAACCAGATCTGGCCAGCCATGGGTCAGATCAGCAAAGTTACACCACCACTGAGTTCCCCAGGCCCAACAACCTTTGTATGCAAGATTTCAGCCTTCCAACTATCTCCAGTAGCTTGAACCAGGTAACCAGGAACTGGTTCAACTTTGAACCAGTTGAACCAGATCTGGCCAGCCATGGGTTGGATCAGCAAAGTTACACCACCACTGAATTCCCCATGCCCAACAACCTTTGTATGCAAGTTTTCAGTCTTTCAGCTATCTCCAGTAGCTTGAGCCAGGACCTGGTTCAACATTGAACCAGTTGAACCACATCTGGCCAGCCATGGGTCGGTTCACCAAAGTTACACCACCAGTGAGTTCCCCTTGCCCAATAACCTTTGTATGCAAAATTTCAGCCTTCTAGCTATCTCCAGTTGCTTTAACCAGGATCTGGTTCAACCTTGAACCAGTTGAACCAGATCTGGCCAGTCATGGGTCGGATCACCAAAGTAACACCACCAATGAATTCCCCATGCCCAATAACCTTTGTATACAAAATTTCCGCCTTCCAACTATCTCCAGTAGCTTGAACCAGGAACTGGTTCAACTTTGAACCAGTTGAACCAGATGAACCAGGCGAGATACGGTGTCGGCACTATGCTCATCGTGTTCAGCAACCCCGATTTACTGTATATGGGTACCATCAGAAGGCCGAAAAACGCTGTTTTTGCCCGTTTTTAGACTATTTTAAAATTTTCGGACTTAGAAATTTTTCAGCTTGAAGGTGTCAAAAACGCTATTTTTTCCATTTTTGACCATCTATAAAAATCGAACCAGATTGAAATTCGGAAAAAACATAAACTTGCTAAGTACCATTGCCTAGATATTCAAAAAATAGTATAGAAAAATTTTTCCTATGGGCCGTTCGAAAAATCGAGTTAACACAAAATTGACAAAAACCATTCTGAATACAGAGAAAAAAAACCCCACTTTCAAACCCGTAAGAGAAAGTCGATTGTTTCAAAGTTCATTTTTTCCGGGCAAGTTTGGTATCATTCGAAAGCTCTCGGCCTGGAGATTTCAAAAATGTAAATATTAGCTCTTAATTCCTTCCCGTTAATTAGTTATGCCTAATTAGCACTTTTCAAAATCCGCAAAGTGCCTTTATAGCTCATATTATGGGGGGCTCTCCGAGCACCCCCATGATTAATGGAGAATTTTAACAGATGAAAACAGAAACACTGTACTAACTTAGTACTAACTCCAATAATGAATAAAATGAATGAATTTCACAAAATTTGTAAAATAAGAAAATTCATAATCATTAAACAGCTATATATATAATATGGGTATAAAGGCGTCTGCGCGGCCCCCTGGAGACAGTGTTGGCCTGGTGCCAGCTAATTAGAGGTCCGGGAGGGGTAAAAATGTTACCATCGTAAAGTACTCGAGTAGTACTACAAGTACCACCATACTTTGGTTAAAATTCCGAACTTCGAAATTTTGCACTAGGCGGGAGTTACCGTGCGTTTGTTTTTTTCTCGGTTAATAACGCTTTTCGGAAGTGCTTATGTCAGCGCAGTGTTGGAACGATATGGGCATTTTGGTCCTATACTACTATTATATGTTGGTAGGCAGGGTCCTCCCATGCAACCTTTTTTTGGTCATTTTGGCACACTGCCAATTTTGGCTCTGTGCCAAGGCCCCAAAGTCGGACTTTCGCTATTTTGGCATTTCGGTTGTGATCGACTTTTTTTCACAGGTTAGCAGCTAGATCGGTTTGGTTTGTTTTATTTGAATATTTCGGACTATGCGCGGAATGTAACGAGGGGGATTTTTCAATTTCGCTCTGTAGCTTTCAGGAGATGGGCCCAAACTTTGCATTTTTTTCACCTTTGATAGTTTTCATGCCCATTTTACAGAATGGAAAAGTATAAAAATGGGGGGGGGAGAGAGGTGGAATTCACCTGTTTTCAAGTTTGGTATCATATGAAAGCCCTTGGCGAGGCGATCAACTTTTGTCATTATGCCACCCACAGTGGCCCCAAAGTCCCACTTTTACTAGAAATGGCCTAAAAGTCACTAAAAATGGCGTTTTTCGGCCTTGGGGTGGTACGCATATATAGTAAATCGGGGTCGCTGAAAACGGATGAGCATACTGCCGATACCGCCCGAAGTGACCACTGGTCAGCATGGCTCCCGTGGTTCCTCGCCCAGGGTCAAAGTAGGGAAAACTCACTATAAACAGCATTTTTCGACGTTTTGGTTCGGGGCATATATAGTAAATCGACTACGCTCGTTTCATTGGGCATATTGCCGAAATCGAGGGAAGTGACCAGTGGTCACTACGGTCTATGGGGCCTATTGACCAGTGGTCAAACCCCTTAAAACGGCGTTTTTCGGCGTTTTGGTTGGGGGCACATATAGTAAATCGACTACGCTCGTTTCAATGGACATATTGCCGAAATCGAGGGAAGTGACCACTGGTCACTACGGTCTATGGCCCTATTGACCAGTGGTCAAACCCCTTAAAACGGCGTTTTTCGGCGTTTTAGTTGGGGCACATAGTGTAAATCGACTTCGCTCGTTTCAATGGGCATATTGCCTTTATATATCATCGTATACTTGGCGTACTTAGATCTATCTTTTAAGCCCATTTGCACTTCTCTAGGTTGTACCGTTAGGCCGGTATAATGCAAAAAGTAGCGGGGGGGGGAAACCCAATGGGGGGAAAACCCAAATGGGGTGAAAAAACCCACCCCTCACAGGTCTCAAAAATTGTCGTAGCGCTGTTCTGACACTTCCGGTGTAAAATTCAACTCTTTTTCAGCTAGTATAAGCCAAAAAACCCGATCTAGGTACCTTTTTGAGATTTCATGTGCCATTGAAAATGCAGCATCAAACGGACAGGTTTCATTAAGTCTAACACATAAGCATGCAATTTTTGAAAAATGCTAAAACAATGTAATTTGATAAAGCTTATTAGTCTATCGTGTAAAGAATGGCTTTTTACGTTCAATTGGCTGTTTAAAATTCACAATTGGACCTGTCCAGGGCCCTCCAGTACCGAAATGGCACTTCCAGGGTTTTTGGTCCCTCGCTAGCCAGGGAAGCATAATTATCCAAATCTGACACCAAAGAATGATGCAGCGTCCTCGATAGTACCGTGCTATAGTGTCGAATTTCCACGTTTCCGCTTCCGTTTCCCTGTTGGTTGTTAAAAAATTTAAAAAAAATTGGGTGGGTTTTCCCCGTCACATTTGGCAATGTGCCAGACTAACGGTGCATCGGATCGATCTAACTTTTGCAGTGTGCAAAGAGGAAGACATGCCATCATTGCAGATATTTGCAAAACTTTTCTAGCCCAACCCAGTCAAAAGTTACATCGGTCCAAACTTTTGCAAAATTTTGGCGTGGAGCAAAAAGGGATCTTTTCAGGTCTTCAGGATAACCCCCCGGCCCAGATTCCTCAAAACTTGACCAAATGAACTGAAATTTGGCATGGGTATGTTTTCGACCACGCTGAATTCAAATATCGCAAAATTTTTTGATTTCGCAAAATTCAATTTTTTCGATTCTTAAGGGGGAAAGAACAAACGAAACTAAGATTGTCACTAAAGCACCTCCGACCCGAAAAATTCGAGCCCGAGGTGGGGATCGAACCCACAACCTTTGGCTGTCTAGGCCAACGCTCTACCGATTGAGCCACCCGGGCACAATCGAACCAAGCTTAAGTTGGAATTCGTTCCCAAACTGTAGTGACATTTTAGAAGACGCTTTCGCGCCAGCCCACACAGTCTGATGGGAGCAAACCTCGACCGTTTCAAACCGTAATGGGCAAGACAAAGGAAAGAACAAACGGGCGAGCCCTCTCTCAATCTACTGGTCTCTCAAATATCCAAAAGGAGAAGTTGGCCCCAGTTGGCCCCCTTCCGCCCTGGTGCACACCGTCCGGCCTAATCATCAGCAACGATCTGGCCTCCTCGGTTTCCAGATCTGATACTGTTGACCACAAAAGCTCAGCCACTTGCGTCTCCTGAACTCTCTGCCCCCTCCTGATATAGAAGCCTATACTGACGGATCTGCGGTATCAGGCACTATGAGTGGAGGTAGCGGAGTCTTCGTCCAATACCGACGCCTAAACCGCACCAGGAATAGTGTGGACCCAGCTGGCAAACTTGCGTCCAGCTATGACGCGGAAATGCATGCACTGGAACTCGCGCTAGAATGGGCCCTCAACGTAGCAACCCCCAGTGATCAAGTAATCAGACTCTTCTCAGACTCGCAATCTGCCGTGAGGAAGCTTCACTTTGGCCCGGTGAAAGCTACTGGGTCGAAAGAAGGCAAAATCTGGTCCCTGCTCGCCCAGATCCTAGCCACTCAACCCCGCCGACTTGAAATCTTCTGGATTCCCGGACATTCGAACATTCCCAGTAACGACAAAGCTGACTATCTGGCGAACATTGGAACCACCCTCGACCAAACAACTGTCCCCATAGACTTTCGTGCTGCAAAATCCCACCTTTCAAGGGAACTCTCCGCGTCCTAGGAGGCCAGTCTCCTCTCAGACAGAATTGGTCTTCCCGTGATCCCCAGGTCCACTCCCTCCAGGGAGCTTGGTCTGGGCCGTGCCGAGCGCTCCATCCTATCCCAATTGCGGGTCGGAGGGTTTCCCCTCTGCTGAATTGGTTCTTGCACAGGATAGGTGCAAGAAATGACCCCTTCTGTTCCCACTCCCCGGGCACGGAGGACACCCTGAGACACGTAATCTAAGAGTGCCCGCAGGGGGACCTTCCCCGGTTTCTCCACCTTGGTACTAACCCCTCCCTGGAAGTTCTTTGGGAAAACCCCAGAGCGGTGATTGCCTATCTTTGGGGTTGCGGCCGACTCCTGCCCCCACAGGAGGCGGTCCGGGCCGATTGACGATCGTCAGGTGGCCGGAAGCAACAACAACAACAACAACAACAACAACAACAACAACAACAACAACAACAACAACAACAACAACAACGCTAAATTTTTGGCGTCCATGTTCCACAACCACTTTGAAAAGAATAACTATACTATGACATACATATGTTTGTTCTAGGTTTTCTTGAAATGCGTTTAATAGTGTTGCATTTTCTAAATTTAACCACTTTGAAAAGAATAACTATACTATGACATACATATGTTTGTTCTAGGTTTTCTTGAAATGCGTTTAATAGTGTTGCATTTTCTAAATTTAACCACTTTGAAAAGAATAACTATACTATGACATACATATGTTTGTTC
The DNA here is from genome assembly GCA_030248195.1 of Trissonchulus latispiculum. Lineage (NCBI taxonomy): Eukaryota > Metazoa > Nematoda > Enoplea > Enoplida > Ironidae > Trissonchulus > Trissonchulus latispiculum. Next base: position 28,032 of record JASAND010024495.1, read on the forward strand.
TAGGTTTTCTTGAAATGCGTTTAATAGTGTTGCATTTTCTAAATTTAACCACTTTGAAAAGAATAACTATACTATGACATACATATGTTTGTTCTAGGTTTTCTTGAAATGCGTTTAATAGTGTTGCGTTTTCTAAATTTTTTTGCAGAAATTAGTTGCAAAACCAATAATTTATCCATCTGCGAAATTTTGCAGGGTCTCTAAAACACGGAATACTTTAAAAATTTGGTTTTCATAATGTATAAATATAAATATAAATTTTCATAAATATAAATAAGTGAGTAAAATTAAATTAAATTGTTTATTTACCTTCAACGTTTACCTTGGTTGCGAAAACTAACTGCAAATCATATTGTACTAAATAGAGTTATGCAATAATCATGGAACTCATAAAATCTAAAACTAAAAAGCTAAATTTGCCAGAAACTGACAGATTCAAATAACCTCAAGTGCTCAAGACTAAAATGTCGTAGAAAAGCAAATTAACATTGTACATCGAACAAAACTTTAACCTAAAATTTTAGTTTTTAAGCCAAAAATCTTTAAAATTTGAGGTAAATTCAGAAAACGGGTCAAGGCCGGGTCGAAGCTCTTGACCCGGTGATCCGGTGACCCGGTCCAAAAAGTGACCCGAACTGACCCGGTGACCCGGTCCAAAAAGTGACCCGAACTGACCCGGTGACCCGGTCCAAAAAGTGACCCGAACTGACCCGGTGACCCGGTTCCAACGCTGGAACAGAGCATACGTCGTTTTTGCTTTGATAACAGAGACTAAGCTTAGTGTCACACTCTTGTCATTATGTACTCTTGGTATACGTGACTAGTGATGGGCACTGATGGATATCCGGATAATATATATTTATGCCCGGATAACATCCGATTTCATTAACGTATCCGGATATCCTTTTACATTTTAGACAAAGTAATGAAAATTTAGGAAAATTTTAACATAATTTTTGAAATTTTAAGAATATTTTTCAAACTTTTCTCTAAAATATTTTTAATTCCAAGGACGTAGCTTGGCTTTATGATAGAAATTCACAGGACATCGGAAAATGCCAGAAAAATTGAAAATTTAAGTGACAAATAAAAAGTTTTTGAATATAGTCAGACCCGGGAAAAAAACACCCCCAAATAAGGGTAAAAAACGGGGCCGCCCTGGAAGCCTGGTAGACCCGGCGAGTCCCACTAATGTGTGATAATATAGCGCCACCCTAGATGACCTCAAACTATAAGTATGAGACCCCTAGACCAAATAGAAAGTTTTCAGTGTAATTTCAAAGTTGACCTCCCAAAACCACCGCCAAAAGCTAAGGGTCATATCGGAATTTCTAAACTTCTCTTGCTAGCGTGGAGAGACTCCGGGCTCCAATACTGTGCATGTGGGTTTGTATTGGCCCCAAGTATTAACACACAAGGCACCATATTCCCTACTGCATTGGGGCTCCACCAGCTGACCATTTTTTTACCCCCAAAATTTCGCCACTTTTCGGGTAAAAAATGGTCAGAACCCAGCAAAAAATTTTTTCTGAAGCAGTATGGGGGTTTTAATGCGTTTAGAACGCTTAAAAAGCATCGATTAAGCCTAAAAACTTTTTAAATTAGTCAAAACCGACCATTTTTGAATATTTTTCAAAAATGGTTATTTTGCTTATGAAACCTGATTGGTTGATGCTGCACAATTTTTGAACTTTTCAAATCGATAAAAATTGTTACCAATTCATTATATATAACTTTGGTTTTTTTGGCCAAATATACTAAATTTAATGCGCTCTTTCATCGGGAAGCATCAAATCTACTCTAGCGCCAATATTTTGGGGTGATTTTTTTACCACAAACCATTTTTTTTACCATTTTATCGGGTAAAAAAAATCACCGATTTTTTTATTAATCTGAGAATCTGTGGTGCTAGGAAAGATTTTAATACCTGAATCGATAGAGGGCAGTGCCGGGCACTTACGTGCAAAACCGCTTCCAGATTGGCCAACATTTGCGAAAGTTAGAGGCTTAAGTCGAAAACCCTTTTTTATCCCGGGTCTGACTATATATGTTATTTATATACTGGCTTTTTCCTACAGGGGGGTGGGGGTGGGGCTGGGAGGCGTGCCCCTCCAGAAATAGGTTTCGCCCAGACTTGGGTTGCCCCCCCCCCAGGATTGCCCTCCTCCAGGATTAGGGCCTGCGGGCCCCCCAGACTTCAGAAGTCAACAGGAAAACAGGGATTTTAGGGTAAATTTTCAAAACATTTTCCGCCTTCGACGGATTTTTGAACTTTTTTTAGCATATTTAGCTATTTTAAGCTTAAATTTAGGATAAAAATAGTTATATATATTTTTAGCTTAGCAGCAAAAAATAGCTATTTTGGAGGGGGCCCCCTCCAGACTTATCCCCCCCCAGAAATTTTTGCCAAGAGAAAGCCAGGAATAGGCGGATAATCGGATATCCGGACCGGATATATCCGTTAACGTAAACGCAAAATAAGCGGATATCCTCCGGATATGAAACAATGTCCGGTGCCATCACTATAACTGACATATCAAAATCGGAATTTCTAAGAAAATTTTCTATTTGGACCCTCTATTTTCAGGCGTCGGCCGGGCCACCATGATGAGGTCCCGGTCCCGGTAATAGCAGTCTCGTTGCATAATATGATGCCCAATAAAATGTTCTAGGTTATATGTTATGATTTAACAATTTTCTCTCAATTGTTACAGATTCCAATGTCTTTATATTCGTAGGGTTTGTTATTATTTTCAAAAACTAATGTAACAAGAACAATGGACGCTTCCCGACTAGCACAGGTATCTAAATTTAGTTGTTTTGTTTTGTTCTAGGTTGTGAAGTTTGCGGTGACAGAATTTGCATGGGTTGAAAAGAGTTTGATACGTGTTTGTATGCAGGGCTTATCCAGTATTTTGAAAGCGGGGGTCCGACCAAAATAGGGAGGGGGTCCAGGCCCCCATTTTTTCAGAAAAATAACCAAACTTGTGCTAAAAGTGTCAAAAAGTTTCAAAACGTTTGAAAATTTTTGAAACGTGGGGGGGGGTCCGACCCCTTGCCCCCCTCCCCTGGAGGCGCCCCTGTTTGTATACGTATTTGATGAAGGCAGTAAATTAACAACATCTGTTTTTTTAGATTTCTGGACCACATTTTGCAATTTATGAAGCATACTATAAAGAGGTAAGTCAAGTGGAGTGAGCCATACAAGTTGCAAGGTAGATTTAGTTTTTCGTGCTATTAGAATCTCTTTAAAGTAACAAGTAACAACCTTGACACAACCGGGATTCGGTACTATTTAATATTTTGTTATGGTTGGTTTTGTAGTTTAGCTTGATTTTCCTTAATAGAGAACAAAACGGAATATATACTTGGTGTTTTTCTTATAGATTTCTTGTTTGGTTTTTAAAGTGTTTCAGTTAAATCATCAGTTTGTGTCATATTGCATTGTGTACAGTTTATCTTCCCAAAACTTTGACCGGAACTAGCCAGACTACAATTTTTTGGTTTATGTTGTGGCACAGGATGTCCACGGATCGCTCTCCCCGTTTTAAACAACAGTCGTGTGAATAGCATAACAACTGACGTGTATTAATAGATATGCACGTACATAAATACTAAGTTTTAACACGGATACCTGGGGCCAGTTTCAAAATATGTTCTCGAATCTAGTAACGAAACTGGAGGTTTTCGAGAATCGAAATCCGCAGTCTCATCGCAGGCACGAAATTCTCGAGTTCTCGAGTCAAGTTCTCTGGTCGATTTCTACCAGAGAAATTTTTGTCAACTTGACACCTACTCGAGAAATTTTTGAAAATCTAAACTTATAAATTTTTCTCCCTCTTTCAATAATTTGCATAGACTAAATAAATCACCATAAAATTGTCCGTAGATACATTTACATAATTTTTAATACAGAAGAGGTTGTTTTCACTGAAAACAGACTACTTGAGAACTCGAGAAGGCTTTTTATGAAACTGGCCCCTGGAGTTACTATCGAAATAATGTTTGCTTTGTTTAGGCTGATCCTGGCGAAACCGGTGTTATTAGTGCCAGGGATGGAGCTGCTTTTCTGAAGAAATCTGGATTGCCAAATCTTGTGCTAGGAAAGGTAAGTACGGACGTCATTAGTGACGTATGCAATCAGTGAAATCTTAGTTCTGAGTTTTTGCTGTACCTCGTTGTGGGAATGTGATTGGGGCTCTGGAACACAGAAGAAACGAAATTAATTATATATAAAGTAACATGTTGTAGCCGCAACTAGCAACTCGTCCTTCGCATATATTAATTGATTGGCAGGAGCTTGTTAATTGCGTGGGTGACAATTTATCAAATTGTTTCTGAACTGAAGAAATGGAAAATGTTGATGAATAAGACAAGTCTCTCCGTCTTATACTGCGTCGTTATACACAAAGCTTTGCTGCGAGCTTATAAAAGGATGCAAATAGCAATACAAATGCAGTGACAATTCCATTTCTGAAACCCATCCTCCGTTTGCTAGTTAAGTAGCGTCATCTTGCAGTTGAGAATAGTGGTGACTCGTGTACACCTGCATGTTTCTTGGACGAGTCCAAAATTTCTTGAAAGCGAGAGATTGCTGGGAAACAGTTTGTAATGCCGCAACCGATTAGTCTTATGGCGTTGAGATTATATATAAACTTTAAGTAAATTTATAAATTTTGGGCAAAAATCATTTTGCAAAATACGTTTTCCGTAATAACGTTGTAACAGCCCTCAAAAGTGTGAAAAGTTTAATAAGTTTAATTAAAAGTTAATAAGAAGAAAATTTTTTGAAGTTTTAACAAGGATGAAACGGTACAGAAAAATTTTTGGTAGTCATATTCTAAGAATTTTAAAGCTGCTATCGAATGGTTTTAATTTGTTTTACTTTTTGTTCTGTAGGGTTTTTCTCCTTTGAATCACGACTAAACAGAGAGGGAGCTATCGTTCAATACATCCGATACATTCATATACATACAAACACACAAGCGATCCGTCTGTAATATAAAGGTGTTCGCGTTTCTTTTAGATTTGGGACTTGAGCGATTCTAGAAAGGTTGGTGCTTTAAACAAGGAAGGACTTTTTGTGGCCCTAAAATTGGTTGCCCAGGCACAGGCTGGACAAGATCCGTCATTGACAACAATTTTGCAGCCTAGTGCGTCTCCACCGAAGATTGTGGTATGTCTGTGCAAGTAACTGAACTTTGGTTAATTTGAGTGCTTGTAGGTCCTGGGTTTTCTTTTGTGGGGGCAGGCGCCCAATTCGACCCCAGATTTTTTAACTTTCCTCTCCCCCACTCACTATACAGTGTCCAGAAAATGCCTAATTTTAAAAATTCTAGGAAAAATATTCAGAATTTGTCCTTCCTCGCCTTATAAAATCGCCTATTTTGGTACCAAAACTTGATTTATGAGCACTTTTAGCTTAGTTATAGCAGTACATAGAAAACAGACAATTTTACCGTATTTTTAGCATTTTTGGGCCATTGTACCAACCACTTTTGGTCTCGTGACGGCCCAGTGGTTAAAGTGTTCGACTTCAGATCCGATAGGCCATTCACAAATCCCTTTTGAGCTTGGGACTAAGCACATATTGGTTCGCCGTCGTGGGCTCTAGCCAACCCAGCTATCTTTTTTAAATTGGTCGGTAAATGGGGACCACTATTGTGGGAAGGGAAGGTACCAGGAGTCCGTTTAGAGCGTAACGCGTTGAAGGGCCGGCCCACTTCAACGGATCATTGCTTGAGGTGACATTTCCGGCTCTACGGCTGTGTATCAGGGAATTGGCGCCGACACCCCTTGTCCCTGAAGCAGATAGAGATATTCTCCAGGTGTAGCCTTTACCTTTTTACCTTACTTTCTTTTGGTCTCCTCGCAATTTTTGGTCTAGAGAAAACCTATGTAGGTAGGTTGCGTACGTTTTGCTTCTGCCTGTGTCAGTATGAATTGAAATGAAATTAGTATGTTTACCTACTTCAGTTGAAGTAATTTCTTCATATTTTGGTAGACCTCTTCTACGTATGACGACCTTAGTTTTCATCCTATATATTGGGTTGTTCCCCAGCTTAGTCATCTTTTTCCACATCAAATGCTGCGCATGCTGAATTTACACTAGTCTTTCGGCACTTCGTCGACATTGTAAAGTATTTTCCGTTGTTTCAATTATATAAGTTCTGGTTCTCGAAGGAGAGCGTGGGTCAAAATGTTGAATATTTTGTGACCTTCTGTCGTTGTATGTCGTTGTTGTTGTACTGAGCTACATTTGAACTTATTATTATTATAAGTAGCAAAACGTTAATTTTCTTTCTTCCGACTTGGTAGAAGGGTTGTTCTTTAAAAAGATTATACTCATTTGGTTACGAGAGTATTTTCCGCTTTAGGGATCCTCCGTGAATGTTAGTCTGATCGGACAAAGTAGTGCTATTGCTTCTCCTCAGTCAGTTGGTGGATGGAGTATTAAGGTGCGTCCTAAAATTGTAACACATTCAATTTTGTAGCTCAGTTCACTAAAAACTCACAATTTAATTTCAGAAATACCTACAGTTTGTTTGCAGTGGAAATAGAATTTGATTATTGCATTTTTATTATATACCTTGTTTAGGCTGAAGAGAAGGCTAAATATGATAGCATTTTTGAGAGCTTGGGCCCGGTTGATGGCAAACTTGGTGGAGATAAAGTCAAACCGGTAGGTGCCACCAGGTGAACCTGACTTATTTTTAGGCCAATATTTATGAAGGAGGAGGCTTCTAAGGCTCTTCCCCTCCCCTCTCCTCCGTCGATTAAGGGGGCATATTTTTGAAAACTAAAAAAGTTGTGTAAAATTGAGAAAGAAAATTAAAATTAAGAAAATTGTGTAAAAACTGCCAAAAATCGCTAAACAGTTATAAATTTTAGGTGTTTTTAAGCTAAAACAGCTAAAATCAAGAGTGCATAATTGCAAAAATATAAGTCGAAGAGTAAGCCACAAAAGTACTATCAATTCAATGTCAATTATTTCTTTCAGTTATATCATTATCTTCTTAGCATTGCGTAACTGTGCTCCGCCCATAATACGCGAATGTTCCCCCATTTGGGGGAGGGTAGACAAGCATACCCCCTCCTGTTTGGTGGAGAGGGGAGGGGAAGCAAAGAGAGGTCTCCTATGGTGGGGAGTAGGCAAAAGGGATCCTATTTGGTGTGGGGGGGTAGGCATAAGAGGGTCCCCGTTTGGGAGGGGTCGCCAAGTCAAGCTAAGGATGGCTGAATCTGATTGGCTGTTGGCAACCCCCCCCCAAACGGAGACCCCTTTTGCTTACCCCCCCCCCCGCCTAACGGGGCCTCTTTGATATCTCCCTCCCCCCACCAAACGGGGGCCCATTTCGGAAACTAATATAAAGTACCGTAATCCTCTGCTCTATTATCCCCACCAAATGGGGTGGGGTCTCTGCAATCTGATTAGCTATTGGCTACCTCCCCCCCATCAAAGGGGAACCTCTTTTCGGCTACCCCCCCCCACCAAACTGGGGAACAATCGCGTATTGTGGTCGGAGCACCGTTACGTAATGCCAAGAAGAGAAGCCCTCTAGTGGCTTACTCTTCTGCTTATAGTGCAATCTTGTTAAAAATGTTTGAAAATTTAGGGTAAAAATGGTGAAATTTAGCAATTTTCACACTTCCTCCCTGTTCCGGTACTTGGGAACCAACCCCTCTTTGGCTGTCCTGTCGGAGGTCCCCAAAGCGGTGGTGGATTTCCTACGGGGTGTGGGCCGGTTCTAAGCCGTCCCAATCATATTGGCAGCGCCAGAAGATCCAGGAAACAACAACAACAACAACATCACAAATTTGGCAGTTGTTTGAGTTATGGGGGTGGGGTCCTCGAATAGAGGGGGAGGTCGCCGAGTGGGCTTCCCCAGTAAAAATAAGCCATTGAACTTGTATAATTTTTACCAAGGACTGTGTCTTATGGTGTTTTCTAGTTGAACTACATAATCGGTTGCTAAAACGTCAGTTGTTTTTCTTCATTCTGATCCCTAAGATTCTTAGATTGATTTCCCTTTCTCTTGTTAACGTAAATAGAGATAAGAGTGTGACTAGCTTCACGTTCTTTGTTATCAGTCGAGATACATGTTCTGCACGCTAACGGCTGACCCCCCACAAATGTGTACCTTCACTTCGAACAAATCCTTCCACTTTCGCGATGCTTTAACCGAAGAGGCAGGAAGTTTTAGCGCTGTGTATTTTCGGTAGCAATCCTTGTTGTTGTTGTTCATTTCCGGGCTCCTTCAGCTTAGAAAAGCTACAAGACGGCACTTCGGCATCTACTGGCCCAGCACACGTCTTTGCATAGTCAGGTCCACACATCGGGGAATCCGGGATGGAAACGATGTGGGGGATTGGACCCAACCGCTCGGTAGCATAATTTGAGGACTCTAGGTGCTTCAGTGTTAGCCCAACACAGTCGTGTTCCCGGGAGTTTGGATTTTTGGAACCCATTTGCGCCGTTGACCAGACGGATGCCAGGGGGCACCTGTGGGGATCTCCATTTGATGGGGTCCGTGCCCATCGGATTTCCCACGGGGGTGGTTCCAAGCCCCCCGCAATCCTTCATCATCATCATCTTCGGAGGTCGGATCAGGCTAGGCCTATATACGGCGGGCCAGAAGTCCACTGTCACGGAGGATGCACAGGACGGCTACCGGGGATTCCCGTAGGCTGGAAAGGTTTGGGTTTGGACTAAGATGGAGAAATTGTTGTCTGGTGTGTCTGGGACACAGTAGAATAAGGTGCTCCAGATTCTCATCCTCTCCCAACTGGCAATGGGGGCACGCTGGGCTAGGGCAGGCTATCGGGTTGAAGATGTGTTTGATAGTTTGGAGGAGGAAGCATTTTCCCGTATATACGTAGTTGGCTAAGCAGAGATCTGACCTTTCGAGTCCAACCTGCCTCGTATGAAGCAGGGGCAGGGCCGAGTGCTTTGTAGATTTGTTTTCCCCGAGGATGGACTAAGCCTCCTCTCCGTTTACAGTCAAAATGCCTTCTGATCACTGATCTGGCGGTTTGGAAATCGATTGGCGGCTGTTGCTGTGGGAGGGAATCGTAGCAATCCTTTTGCTTTAGGCACTGCTCCCCCACTGCCGTTTCTGTCTGTTAAAAGTGATCGGTTGTGACTCGGGTTGAATGTGACGTTTAAAACTGTTTCAGGTGCTACTTAATTCTGGACTGCCCACAAATGTACTGGGCAAAATTTGGGAACTGAGTGATATTGATCAAGATGGGTGTCTTGATAGGGATGAGATGGCTGTGGTATGTCTGTCTTTTTTCATCAAAGTAATTTGTAAAAGGTATCGACGACAGGTACTGAATTGATTTTAATTTAGCCATTAGCTGCTATTTTGAAGGTTGCAGCAGCACAAACGGCCTAAATCCTTTTTACACCAGTCTTGTTGTTCACAAGAAAAATCATAGAATAGTAAAGTGGTCGCTGGCTAGGCTACTGCGTCTCCTTTTGTTGGCAGTGGAGAAATCCCACCATGAATTGTTGTCAGCAGCTTGGCCCATGTTGAGGTATATACAGTATGTAGTGTTTGTATAATTATTTGGAACACCTTTTAGGCACTGCATTTGGTATATCGATCTCTGGAAAACGAGCCTTTGCCCAACATTCTGCCCAGGGACATTGTACCGCCGAGCAAGCGACGACGTGAAACGTTGCCAGCCGGTGGTGTTGGTCACGTGTCTGCCGGTATGGCTGGCGACATGACCGGTCGTAAAGGCTCTCTTATGGCTGGCTCAGTGGCCGTTCTGCCTCCACTGACGTCCAGCGGTACGCCGCATAGGACTGGCCTTTCTCAGAGATCTCGGGCGTCAAGTGTTACTTCAATGGAGAGCGTTGGACTTGCAGGTGACACGCCAGGTTCCGCCGGTCTCACTACCATGCATCCTTCAACGCGTAGTTTATCTAGTGTGAGTGACAATGTCGTTATACAGTTCGGTTTCTGATTTTTCTATGCTAACAGAGGTCTCATTATAAACTTTATTTTGTAGATAAATGCGCATTTCTAAATGTACTGTTTTTTCTGTTTTTAACTCCAAACGTAAAAGAAAGTAGCAATTTTTGAAAAACTGTTGGTCTTGTCTTGATGGTACCAATATCCTGAGTAAAACAGTATTTTCGTCCCCATATTCTAATAGAATCATGCCGTTTCTGGTTCATCTTTGCACCGACAATGTACGTAAAAATGCTGGACTGAAATATCTACTGCATTTTGTATTGTACCTTCTAAGATTATCAGTTCTGTTTTTGAGTTCTTCATCTTGCCTATTTCTGTAGTCTACATTTATCAAGTGTATGCCTATGTTTACATATTCATATTCTATTTTTGGTAATTTAAATAATTTTCCTTCTTATGGGCGTCTCATTGTTGCAGAGTCCAGCTCCTGGCTCCATTGCTCCTGTCGCAGCGTGGATCGTTGACAAGACGAGGTGGGAGACGACGTTTGTGGATGCGGACAAGGATGCGGATGGTTTTGTTTCAGGCAGTGATGTTAAGCATATTTTCATTCAGTCTGGCTTGGCACAGAACTATCTGGCACACATCTGGTAAAAATTGTTGTGTCTTAGTAATCTCTCTTTTATGTTACCTATTGGCGTAGTTTTGCTATTATTGTTTTACTAGTTTTTTTAATTCATTATAATTTATAATATTTGTAGTTTGATTCAAATTTGAGTAAATTGGATGGGTATTGGATGTTGATTTTTATTATTTTGATTTTTTCTTTTTTAGGAACCTGTGTGATATAAAACAGAATGGACGCCTTAATATGGAACAGTTTGCTCTGGCAATGCATTTTATTGAACAAAAGAAGGATTTTCAAATGGAGCCGCCTCCAAGTCTCCCATTGGATTTGGTCCCTCCGTCATTCAGACCCTCTCCAGCTGGGATGACAGATATGGGGACCAGCACTACAAACGTAATACCTGAGTGTGATATTGGCTATTACGTTGTGATTTGCCAGTTTCTTGAGTTTGTTTTTCACCCAGTGTCTTAAATTCAAACTGGAATTTGCTTTCTGCATATACGTGCCCCTTTTGTTTTTCTTGGACGTTTTCAACGCCGATAAGGGTCAAGCAGTAAATTTGAAGCAGCTTCATGTTCTTTGTATAGGATCCTGGTGACCTGGTGAATATTCTAGCCTCAGTTGGTTCTGGCGGGTCAATGGCCAAAGAGATCGAAGCCGTTGTTAAGGAAATTGAGGAACTCCAGAAGTTAGTATACGGCAAAAATGCAATGCTTTCTAACTTACATTCAATTCAACTGCACTATTCAATTTAGTGTGGTTATTAGTCTTTATCTTTATTGAATTTACAATTTGTAATGTAATGTTCTGTAAATGTTTTGTTTTTTGGTGCCGATTTTTTTGTAGACAGAAGCGAAAGTTGGAAACAGAAATTGTTCAGCACGAAGCTGATGTGACGATTCGAACCAGTGAGATAAAGAATCTGGAACTGGAGCTGACGACGCTGAAAAATTCTCTGGGCCAGCTGGAGAAACAGAAACAGGAAGCTCAGAAACGTCTGGATGGTTTAGATCAGCAGGTGAGGTGCTTAGTTTTTAAAGGGGGGGGGGCAAGTTTGGAACTTTGTTTGTAGCATTTTTGTGCTCTTTGATACGGCGCATCATTTAAAAGTGTATATATGCTGAGGTTAACTAAATGAAGATGATAGCCAACCCCACTGAGTGAATGCTTTTAATGATTTTATTGTTTATTATTGTTTTGCTTAGAAAGCAGCCTTGGTGTCCAACTTGGCTGAGCTACAGGAGAAGATTGCCAAAGAGCAGGCGGAGGTATAAACCGGCAGTGTGGTCAGTGTAAGAATGCTCGGTCGATACTTGAGTTCATCTCAGTTGTTTAATCAAGGCATTGCTGCGTTGGAATCTGCATAATATTATTCGTGATATATTTTATAAAATCGTAAAGTATTAGGGAGCTTAAGGGTCCTGGGTTTACTTTAGGCAGAAATAAGTGGGGGGGGGAGAGGGGGAAAGGGGGGGAGGTCGAAAAGTGGGGGGGGGGAATAAAATGAGCCAAACATGCTAAAAATGCTGTATAAATATCCTGTTTTCCACATACACTGCTATAACTATGCTTAAAAGTGCTCAAAAATCAAGTTTTAGCACCAAAAAAGGCGATTTTGCATCCAAAATTTCCGGCAACGCCGGAAAATTTTTGAAAATTTTGACCAAAAATCCTTAAAATTTGGCATTTTCTGGGCACCCTATAGTGAGTGGGGGGGAAGCCCAAAAAAGGGGGGGACGAGTGGGGGGGAGGTGCTCGTGTGGGGGGGGACCCCCCGCCCGCCCCCCCCCCCAGTAAAATAAACCCAGGGGTCTTAGTTACTAATGATGAGACAGTGGGTAAATGATGAGACTGTGGGTAAAAGATGGAATCGGGTTTGCGTTAGAAAGAAGAAGCGTAGCGTTAAAAACATCTCAGTTGTTGAAATGAGCTGGCATGAGGAGTTCCCGATTCGCTTACAAGGAGGTCTTTTGCATTTTATATTTTGGATTAGTTTAACCCTTTTTATTTTCAGGTGGATAAACTGCAAACAGAACTGAGTACTTCTGCCGTAAGTTTTCTTGGGATTGGTTTCAAGAAATTGATTCCCCATTCCCTTGTTGTTCAACTGTAGTTTGTGGTTCTGACATGGTGTGATTCGGAATGCATTAAGAATTGTTTGAGACCAACGATTATAATTTGAAAACGTTTCAAGTTAGGGCTACTTTAACAATACTTTAACTAATCCCGTCTGATTGATTTGGTATTGTCTGTACTTTAAGAACGAAGAAGAGGAATTGAATCGAAAGCGAACTGAACTGCAGGCTTTGCGGGAAGATGAAGCTAAACTGGAAGTGAAGCTTGAGATGGGAAAAGCTAGTCTTAGTCAAGTGAACAAGCAGCAGGAATCTGTTGATAAGCAGATAGAGACGGTATTACCCTTTGTCTGCGCGTTCCTTTCTCCTTGTTGGCTTTCTTTAGTAGCGGTTTTGTATAAAGGTTTCCATTTTCAAGCCCAGCATATTTCTTCTCAGGCACTCCGACTGCTTCCTAACCTAACCTGGGGCCATACTATACCTCTTTGTTAACCAGGAGCCTTTTCAAAATCCATAAACCATTAACTGCAACCTTATTGACGTAGAGCCTTCAATTTTCAAGAATAATCTCGGCATGTTTTAAAATAACCAATAAAATAAAGTATGCCGCAGCCAATGAGATCCAACATGCAAGCTCCTGATTGGCTACGTCAACTCACAATATTTCTAGCAAGTTGCTCACTCATTGGCTGTGTTAGCTAACTACATTTCTGTCTGCTTATCTGCTGAAAAGTGAAAAGGGCACCGGATATTTTTTCATATCCGGATATCCGCCTATTTTGCGTTAACGCATATCCGGTTATCCGCCTATTCCAAACTTAACTTCAAGAAAATTTTCGATTTTGCAGTTAAACTTTCAATTTTTCGGCAGGCTGTGAATGTCTATCATATAACCAAGCCGCAACCTTCGTTTCAAAAATATTTTCAGAGGAACTTTTGAAAAATATTTTTAAATTTTTGAAATTTTTGTCAAAAATTCGCTAATTTTTCATTGTTTTGACTGAATTGTAGACGGATATCCGGATATTCGGATATTTTTGTCAAATCGGATATTATCCGGATATCAAGTGCCCATCACTATAAAAGTTTTCAAAACATGCCGTTTTTATACAATGAAATAGTTCAAACTAACGGAACATTACTTATACAACCGTATGAAGGTCCAACATTATTTTGTGCTAATTGCAATAATAAATCAATTTGAATGAAGATAAAAACAGAAATATAGGTAGTCATCGGAAATAGTTAATAGAATACTTGATAATCTAATAATAAGCCATTGGGTGCAAGAAAAATGAGTTAACAGATCCCAGACTTGTCTATTTTTAATGACAGTGTTTAAATAACTCTTCCTTTATATTTTAACTCCGCTTAACCCGTGTGTTTCGATTGGGGTTAAACTGAAAAATGTCGGAGGGAGTTGCACAGTTAAAGTTAACCCTTTCATCAAAAGCGGAGAGTTAAAATTAACTCTGCAGATTTTAAACTCTTGCAGCAATTCTTGAAATGGGCAGAGTTTGAGCGAGCTATTTTTAAATCAACAAGCCTTAGCACCACGAGGACCACCACAATCTAAACCAACTCCCTCAATGACCTGCAATTCCACAATTCCCAAGGCATCACATTCATTTCCACTGAGCGGTAAGGACACGGCACGGTCGCCAAATGTAAGGCTGATATCAGGATCTGAAAGATATGAAGAAAAGTGTCCAGGGCGGGGATTGAACCGCCGAGCTTTGGTTGAGTAGAACGCTCTACCACTAAGCCACATCCCCGAACATTGAGAATAGTTTATTACGCTGATTTCAACCTTTTCTGGGTTGCTGATATTTAACAATATTATCATTGAGACATGATTTGAAGATGGCTGACACTCCCAGCCACTGCGGGACTGACGGTAGCTGTTCTCTTCTGTGATATGAGAAGCCGATTCCGTTGCTGATACTGGCGCTAGTCTGCCGCCATGATTTCTGTGACTGCAGACGTTGTGAGACCTGTCGTTCGGCAACAGTCCTTCTTGAGTTTTGAGCCGGCAAATGTAGTTACTTTTCATAGGCACTGGCAACTAGCTTCATTCCGCAAGGTTTGAAGGTAGGGAGATCAGCCTCTGATCGAACATAGTTTGCTGGTGACGCAGTATAGCATCCCGTGATTACACGAGCAGTAGAAGCTATGAATGGCCTTCAGCCTGGCTACTGAGTTGTCGGAGGCAGACGGGAACCAGGCCGGGAGGGCATATTCCAGGACATTGCGGATATATGGGCTATGTACATTGTGCGGAAGTCTTCCTTTCCGAGGCCCCATGAACGTCCGCTAACCGCGCTTAATGTAGCAATACGTGGACGGCACCGCAATTTAAGGTTGAATACTTGCGGCCTAAAGGACATCCTAATCACCAACATCATCTTCCTCCCACTAGACGCGGATTCTGCCAGGCTCTTTTCTTCTTTAGACGTCAGCTGCTGCGGTCAGATCATTAAAATCATATTTCAGGTGGAATGGACGCCTTTATTTTTATTCTCGTTCTTCTTTCTTGCGGCAGGAGGCCGGAGTCTGTGGACACTATTTTTGGACGACTAATAAAAATTATCACATTAACTTTCTCAAAATGGACCTAAGCTAAGTAATTTTTGTTAAAAATATTTCTGGTTTTAGCTGAGGAGTCAAATTGAACAACTGAAGGCTCACAATGACGTGTTGAAAGAAAAGATTGGAGATTTAGACTTGGCTCTTGGTTCTGATGATCCGAGCAGTCTCAATAATCCAACACTTCTCAGTCAAAACAATTTGATTCTAAATCTGGTAGGTGTACTGTAGAACTGTAGCAACTGCACAGGGAAAACGAAGAATTTTTGTTCTTGTTGTTGTGTTGGGGTATGTTATGGTAGGAGAAGAGATTTGTGCTGATTATCGCTCTCAATTAACAGTTGAAATTAAGACATTTTCAATTCTTGAGCAAACCCCATCATGCTGCGTATCATCGTAAGCTCTTGACGAGACGAATTTAATAGTGCAGGAATTATACTAATTTGTTGAGCTGGTAAAAAGTTGAAAAACAATGAAAATTCATTTACCATAAGGTATGTAGTATCGCCATTTCCTTTTTACTTTTTTGACAAACTGATCAAATGTGTACACTGCTGAATTCCTCTCTTCAAGTCAAGACCCTTCGATTGATTTGCAGCGTGAAGGGGGTTGCTCAAGATTTGAAAATCGTATATTTTGATTGAACTGTTAATTAGCTTAGTAGCGTTAATTAGCATGATTACAGCACAATTTTATAATATGTAAAATTAATCGCCTTCATGTTGATCGCTGTAATGCACTTAAAAGTTAGAGTGGTTTATTCTAAGATGCACTAAAACGTTAGGTGTGGGGGGATAAATATAGAGGGGATTGTAGTTGGCCAGCCCGATCTCCGAGAGCTCAGTGCCGTCCTCACACGCTGCCATCCAGTATGAAATGCCTCGCAATTCCTTTAGAAAGTATATAAATGAAAGACATAGAGCGCCCCGCCATTTTTTGCAATGATTTTGCGTTATTCACCACCCTAAGTATTTTTTCAGCCAGACATTGTGCCAGAATCTTCGGCTGGTTTTGGCGGAGGAGCATTTCCAACTCATGTAGGAGGAGGTGGAGGAGGACCAGGATTTTCTCAATCTAATTTTTCCATGGATCAGCCTGCCTTCACTGATGATCCATTTCAGTCTTGTAAGAAAAAATTTATTATGAAACACGTCTTCTACAGGCTTAGTACATTAATTCAGTAGTGTAGATGTTTATTTCAGAGGAGTTTTGACATTGATGGCAATAGGCTGTGAACAGAAGAAGAACCGTTTTTGCTTTTAAAATAGTGCATAGGTATTTGGTATCATGTGAACACATTTATACAAAATGTTGGTTACAAAACCTAGCAGCGTTTACTTTAAGTCATAAAACAAGCTAAAATTTAGGGAATTTTCAATGTTTTCGATATTATGTTGCACAAAACATTTTACTCTCGCAATTGTATGGCATGGAAGGGTCATGAAAGTGTCGGATGGGGAATGTCTCTCTCTCCACCACCCTCTATCTTTCTAATTAATATTTTCACCACGGACTCTCATTCCAGGGAATGATTCTTGGGTTGGAACCATTTTTGGTGTTGGGGGGGCGCGCAAATTTTCAAAAAATTTTAAATTTTTTAAGAATACAACTGCGACATTTTTTTAGCATTCCTGAAAATGTCAGTATTTAGCGCAAGAGCAGATTTAGTTTTGAAAACGCAAAAATTAAGTAAAAATTTTTCGGGTTTGGAGAATGAATTTGGGGGGGGTCGTTTTTGGTGAGGCGGACCTCCAGTTGAATAGGGGAGGCGCAGAATTTTGCTTTCGAAAATCACCTAACCCTCCTCCAAAATTGGCCCCTTCCAGTGTTTAGGCGTCAGTTTCGATTTTTGGGGTACCTAAGTTTTCGCCTTAATAGGCCAGTTTTCAAAAGTTCCGGCTACTCCATGCAAGTAGGTCATGAACTATTTTTGTGGCTCTTTTTACCAAGAATCGAAAATTTCTAGATTTCACACTTGGGTCTGGGCTGTCCCCGAAGAAATCTCTAAAAATCTCATTGAGCGTGAGCGGACTAGTATGGTTGGCATTAGTTTTTCTAGAAGGACACTTATTTGATAGAGATGTGTTCTGAAGGTTTCAATTATTCTTGAACTAAACTGCTGCTTTCTGTCAAAGTGTTGGTTCAGTCCATTGCGATCTATGAAGGATTTACCTTTTTTCAGCGGATCCCTTTGCTGGTGAAGTTGATCCCTTTTCTGATAACCCGACGGACAGTCGTGATCCATTTCATTCCAATCAACCTGAAGTACGAAATGTACTAAAAAATAGTCAATTTGTGTTGTAAATGTTCATGTCCATGTTCATTTCCAGAAAGAAGTGGTTGTTCTACGAGCTCGTATACGTACTTTAGTTCTGAAGGCAGTAATTTCATACGTATTTTTTGTGGTTTTGCATTCTTAATATGGCGTTTTCAAAATTTCTTCAATTCGAGGAGAGCGTGTGAATTTGAGAACTGGGAAGGTTTGTTATGGAATTAGGCTTAGTGGCTCTGGCTTAAATTCCGCTCCTTTTTGGGTTTTTGTTCAAATTCTTAAAGCGATTCAATAATATTGATTTGAGTAATTTTTGTGATGCCTATATCCTTCTACGGTCAGACTGCTCCTTCGAAATTATAACTTTTTGTTTGTATCTATATACGTACATTTTGCCTTGACTAAAACAAGCCATTATTTACTAGTTCATATGATCTGTAGCTAGCTAGCTACGGATAATAAGGGCGCTCGCAATAAGGGCTAGGTACAACTAAATTGACAGAATTTTTCGGCACTCTTTATCTCCCACTATTTGTAGATTTGCTGTTTGCGTTTATTTTAGCATGATCCCTTCGCTAGCTCTTCCACCGCCGATCCATTTGCATCTCAGACTGCTTTTAAGGTGAGTTGTTAACTGCGTGCATATATTTATGATTTAGTTGGCTCCGGCTGCAGCATGCGCCAGTTTGTCTTTAGGCTCTAGGTCTCATTATTTATTCAGCCAAGATAGTTTCCAAATTTGTTTGCTAGTTAATTCTTTCCCCGAATAGTTTTTTGCTGTACTGCAAGAATTAAATCTGACTTTGCTCGGAGAATGCTAGCTTGCCAACTATTCCGTGAAGGTAATAAAACTCCACTAGGCAAGCTCTGTGTTATCAGAGCAAAAGCTGTGCTTTGTTCGCTAACGGCTGACCCCCCTGCAGATTAGACACATCACTTCAAAGAAATTTACTTGCTATGCTTGTGCTCTAAAGCTCGAAGCGGACAGAAAATTCGCGCACGCACAGCTTGTGTTTCGAGCTTTAACACACAAGCATAGAGCTAAGGGACGGGACTATTGGAGGGGGAGGGTCTTTGAACGGGGAGTCAGTCGTTAGTGAACAGAGCCTAGTTTTCGTACTGATAACAGGGACTAGTAATGGTACTCTTGATTAAAGCAGTATAATTTCCATATTATTTGAGATATCGACATGTTGACTTTTGAAGGCAATTTGAATTAACGCTAATTGACTTTTCACCTGCTCTAGAATGATCCTTTCTCTGATAACAACAGTGCTCCAAAGAAGGCGGGTGGACCGCCTCCCAGACCGGCTCCACCAAAGAATCGACCAGTCACTCCCAAGAATCCTCAGAACAACGGCAATCCTGATCCATTCCAAGGTGGAGGAGGTTCCGACCCATTTGCTGGTTTTGGTCAGGCTCAACCTGCCACTAATACTGGAGACTCAGGATTTGCCAATTTTGCTGATTTTTCGAAATTTTCTTGATTTCTTTCTAGTTTCCTGTCTTTTCTTAGCTTATATTAAGTTTTATGAGCATACACAGTTAATCGAGTTATAAATTTCTGGATTTTTTACGATTTTGATTCAAAGCGCTTGGTTTATAAAGTTGATGCCGTTGCCAGCGCCAGCCAGATTACGGCAAACTGCAAGCGGGACTGAGTGAACCTTGCGGCTCTTAAATAAATTTAAGTAAAGGTGCACTATGGCATTTTTGCAGAAATGTGTTGACTGTATAACCAGATTTTTAAATTCCTCGTTTTTATGGATTCTAAAGGTTTTTCTTCGTAATGGGCAGGGATCATGTATATACCATGCATCTAGATCCCGCATTTATTACTGCCATCCCCCTGTTATCATTAACGCTTATTGCTAAGTTTAATTGCTATCCGATAAGTTTGCTTACTGCGTCATCATGGTTATATTCTGTATACATTCCTTCTAGTACAGTTTTAAATTTCCAATGTTAGCGTAGAAGTGTGCTAGGGTCTTAGCGACCCGAAAGATGCATCTGTCCACTCTTATTTCGTGCCTGTGTATTTGAACGTATTTAAAATGTTTTAAACTTGTTATTTCAAGTCAATTTCAAGATTCCTCGACCCCGTCCCGACTTTTTTGGGGATCGCTTTTCAGTACCAAAAAATTGGTTTTAGCGGTTTTCTTGGCTTAATTCCTTTTAAGCTTTTGTGTGGGTGTATGTGTTTTTAGATCAGACTAAAATTTTTAGTTTGCAAAAGATGAACAGTGTTTTTATGGAGCCTGAAGACGGCCAGTGGAAACAAAATTCCCTACACAGTTGGTGTTAGGTTGTTGTTAGTAATTTTGCAGTTGAGTACTCATCACAGGTGGACAAGGGGGGGAGGGAAGGGGGAAGGGGGGAATTCCCTCCCCCTCGGCGAAGTCGTCCACAAGGAGTCGCGAATTTGCTCCCACAAGGGGTAAGAAAATTGCCCATAAAATACGTTTTACGACAAAAATTTCCAAAAATTTTTCGGCTTCGCTGGAATTTTTCCCTTAAAATAACTTTTTTGCTAAACAACGTCCGAAAAATGTGTTTTGGCGAAAAAATCGCTGTTTTTTGTTAAAAAATGGCAAAAATCGCTTAAAATTGCTTTCAAAGGTACCCCCAGGAAAAATCGCTCTCATAAGGGGTACCCAAATTTGCTTCCACAAGGGTCAGTGAAATTTGACCTCCCGTTCAGGTATGGTACTCATACTTTAAAAAGCACACTTAATTTCATCACAAATCTATGAAACTTACACTACTCATTGCCGAAAGCAAAAAATTTTGTTCAGATGGAATTAAACATAAAAATAAATGAAAACGAATAGATTGATTCTGTTGTGATGTTTTTGTGGCTGAATTTATTCAGATATCTATTGTTATTTCAATAACGTTAGGTGACTTATATTTAATCGTTTAGGTATAAGTTGTTACGTTCAATAAAGCGTATTTCAGCTGACATTTCACGGGACTGTTTTCTTACGTATATAATAATATTTAGCAGAGGCATGACGGCTCCGTATTCAAACGTAGTTATCTGCGGCATAAGAGTTCTAATAAGTTTTCAACTTCAAAGCACAGTATCAAAATAGTTAACTTCAAATTTAATCTCTAAAATTTTCAAAATAAAGAATGAGCTCTGGCTGTTCTTCCGGGCTCGCCCTCTGTTAAGTATATTAATAACAATATGGTGTAGTGTGTGTACGTGGTATGTGTGGCAGATTCAGATCTCTTATCAATACAATATTGTGGTGCATTGTTCTCTGGTGTCATTTCTTTTGTGATAACTTATTGCAATGTATATCGTTCCAATGTAGTTTCTTTGTGTCCGTCGCTGTAGTCTTTGTAGCAGAGTTGGTTGCGAGGTTCGGATACTCGATGCGGAACGACTTAAAAGGTAGAGAAAATAAATGGTCTTTATATATGTATAAAGTAAATTACCTACAATTAGGTTTTTGAGCGAATCTATGGTTTGGGAATTATTCATTGCAGAAGTTTATTTTCAGTGAAGTCTTCAAAATTTCTAAAATTGCGCATGCGGATTGCGGACATGATATGACAAGTACCCTTCTGCAAGCCTTCAGTAAAGGTTCAGATCGCATCCAACTCTGTATTGCATTGTCATTGAGCTGGTTTCGTGATCTTAGCTTAATAAATGTGGCTGTGGCTATTTGGATTAGCTATGCAGTTGGTTAGGTTAGAGCTTAAGTTTGTGGATATTGCAATGTAGTATGGTAATGAATCGCGCACACTATTTCGTAAAACCACGTGTCAGAATGACCAAACGATAATGTGGCAAAAAGAGAATATTTCAAAAGTAAAAGATTCTATATGTACATCACAACGGTAATCAGAAAAATCACAGTTCAAGATCAACCAGGGGCCGATGTTATCAAAGCCCAAACCTGGGTTTATTTCACGCGTTGAAAATTGGAAAGTGAACCCAGGTTAGCAACTTTATCCGGGATTCGGCATTGATAACATCGGCCGCAGGAGTATCTTACCACCTCGGAACTTGGTATTTTTTTAGTTTATGGTTTTAGGTGTACATGAATTATAAGTAAAGTGGATGTGCTTTTAACTGCAAACTAGTAAATAGGGAAGTATTTCCGAGGTAATAAGGTACGCATCTATAATACTACTAATATAAAATTCAATTTGTTATAAAGGTGGGTACAAATTAGTTTGAGGAAAGTCTTCTAAACAACTGCCTCCGATTCACTTCCTGAGCTGGTGGTTTCATACACGGCAGAGATTGGGAATATGCTCTGAAAAGTCACAGAACAATTAGAATGTTTCATCAGTTCAGCATTACATTATTAAACAGATTTACATAATATGACTACTAAGCCTTTGTTGTTATTAAGCATTTTGAACACATTGAACTTTGGATGATTTTCTGCAAAATATGCGTTGCATCTGACTCCACGATACTACATACGTTCCACAGATAAAATATGCCTACATATCAGTGTACTCACATAGTAACGTAATCAGTAAAGCTTACTGCTGCCGGATGATGATGCGTAGCGAATATGGTATTTTTGACCTGTCTGACTTTCTTCTCTTTGTCAGAGAGGCCGTCAGATCGAATGGCGGCCTGTTCCAGGGATCGCTCCAAACTGGAGGCCATCGTGGACCCACTTGAGATCATGGCGGGATCTGGAGTGGATCGACGAGTCTCCAGATCACTATGATGAGTTGGATTGGCGAGAGATCGACGGTAGGGTGGCTCCTCCTCTGACGATGAGGTCATGTGCCTGGGCAGACTCACTGTTGACATCTTAGGGGATTGTCTGTAAATAAAAATTTAATATAGAAAAAGCTTTTACATAACACTCTGCTGTTCATTTCTACGTAGTTGGAATAGGATTTTATGGGAGGTGAGGTCAAAGTTTGGTTCAGTTCCATATTTGCAATAAATCGTTGATGAGTAATTAAACCGTTACAGTTGGCGCCAGAATAAAATCACTATAGTCTTTCCGTTTCCTATGTTTAACTCAGACCCCAACTTTGAGGTAAGATTACGATTACTCAACAACCATAGCAGATCCGACTTTAATTGCAAAAACTCGTTAAAATATCCCACTCAGACAATAAAATATGTAAAAATGAGCGAAATCGGAGATGGTCGAGAAATCAGCCACAAATGCCCCTTCTGATCTTATGTAGATCGTACCTTGTGACAACTGGCGCTTGCACCATTTCTGTGTCTTCATCACTCGATGACCACGACTCTCCTTCAGAACCCTAAAATCAACATCAGCTATAAAATCTGGACACTTTTCAGCACAA
>JASAND010024496.1:0-21296 GCA_030248195.1 Trissonchulus latispiculum
TTGTTTACTTGATCCCAATTTTGTACAACTTTTTTGTTCCAATTTGTCACCCAACTTCAGAAAGACATGGTAAAATAATGACGCTCTGGAATGGATCGTGCAAATTAGTGATTCCAAAACGAGTAATTTGAACGGTTTTCCTGAACATTTCAAAAAATTCGTGAAGTTTTAGATAAATGATAGTCGAACTCTGAGTCCTCCTACCTTGACTTTATCATTTTAATACAACGTTCAATTGTTAGTACTTATATATACAAGATGTACGCAGGCACAGAGTACACACACGTTAACGAGCACAGCTTGTGAGTTAAAGTAGTGTGCATATGAAACTCACATTACATATTTAAAACTGCTACACTGTTTGATTGCAATAATTTTTATGTTAATTTTTCAAATGTAGTTTCTCCCAAAAGATGCAGCTCCAGAACCCACCTCGAATTCAATTTTTAGAACGTTTTGTAAAAATACAATTAGCTTTTCTGACAGTTCTTGAAAGGTCAATGAGAGCAAAACTACAATATTTTAAGCTGACTTGGATAGCATTTTTTGGACAAGTTGGCTTTGGTTGAAGAACAGTGTGCGTAAATAATAGGATATATATATATATATCCGCGATAAACCTACGAATAGGTTCCCCAATCGCTTGCTCATCTCTTGGATTTATAAAAATTAATCCGTATGATCGTATCTGAAACAAAAAGTTCAATTATATATTTATATGACAGGATTTCCCAATTGAGCGTTTCAGGCCACATCTCGTAGAATTTAAAGAACTGCATTTTCTACAAGTTGATTTGCCGGAATTTCAATTCCCGCCAAAATCTGCAACTTCAAAAAATTATTAAGCATGTGGTGTTGGCAATTGAATTGTTCACGAAATCAGTTTAGGACCAAGTTAATTCATTGAATCAGCCCCATTTCAGCTTCTGTGTTTCCTGTGGCACAAGTTTTTTTTCTATATCGTAAATTGGAAACCATATAGGTACCAATCGGGATCCCAGAGATCAGCTATTTTCATTTGGGAATATGATGCCGCACAGGCACCCGGAATTTCGAAAAATCGCCGTTTTTGAGTCCTCCAAAAACAGCGATTACGGCAAATTTTGACCCGCCATAGCCGACTGGTGAAAAAAGATATCGGCGTAATATTTTAGACTTATAACCTAGGTACCCTTGGCAATATTTCTGGCAAATGTTTCATCCAAATCGGAGAAATTTTATTTTTTTTTTCGATTTTTCGGCCCATTTTGGGGGATGAAAAATCGAAAAAAATAAAATTTCTCCAATTTTAGACTTTCATGTCTCTGCAACATTGTCAAGGGTACCTAGGTTATATGTCTAAAATATTACGCCGATATCTGTTTTCATTAGTTGGGTATTGTTTGCTATGGCGGGTCGAAGTTGCCATAATCGCTGGTTGAAGCTCAAAACGGCGATTTTTCGAACTTCAAGCTGCCTGTGCGGCCTCATTTTCCCAAATGCAAATCGCTTGATCTCCTGGGATGTGATTGGTACCTATATGGTTTACAATTTACGATATAGAAAATTTTGTGGCTCTAACCTTTATTCTAGGGATTTGCAGAAAAAACTTCGAAAAAGTGATATTTGGTTACCCTCAAGAAAGCCATATTTGGTGTAAAAACTTGTGCCACAGGAAACACAGAAAGCTGAAATGGGGCTGATTCAATGAATTAACTTAGTCCTTCGCCCAGGTTTCGGTATGAGCCAATTCAAAAGCCCATAGCGCATGCTTAATAAGACCCCGAAAAGTCGAAATTCAGCAAAATGCATCAACTTTGACAAGCTGCTGTGAGAGTTGTAGACGTTGTAGAAGAAAACGGCAAATGCGGAAGTTCTTAGAATGTCTCCTAGTATTATATATGTGAGAACAAGCGAAATCTGAAAACATCAATTTTGGGGCTCAATCAAGGCAGCCTACCAGAGGTCGAATCTCTCGGAAATCCTGTCATATATATATGACCCATTATATATATTATGCGTGCGTAAAGCATTACTTATTTATATAAATATAATTGATATATACCTTTTATTTAGTTTAATTCTGTTCAGCTAGATTTAAAGTGAATTTATATAGATATATAATTGATAATTAAGTTTAATTTAGTATAATTTAATATAAAATTTAAAGATAAGTCTTAAGGTTCCTAGAACCAGTTAAATAACTTGTGTGAAACAAACATCTAAGGACACAGACATTCTGTCTGTAAACTGCAAGCGCCCTAGACTGATTGTCTTAGTAATTGCTACAGGCAAAATGACCCCTGCAGTTTTCAAGTGGGGGTCTTAATCCCCTGACTTTTATTGCTGAGGTCCACTCACTGGTCTGTTTGCTTAGAGCTTGCTGTAGGTAGTGTTTTCGTAAGGTGCAATTAATCTTGCGTCTCAAATGACAGGTATTGTCTAATTTCGGTACCTTTCACAGAGGAATTAACATGCGCGTGTACGTGTGTTAGGAGTATGTTTTAACGTCTAATGATAACAGTTCCCCTCTTGTTATTTTCCTGAAATAGCCTCCTTGCTCCCTCTGCTCCGTTTCTTGAAACTGCGTTGCCCCCCTCAACAATCTTCTTGAGATTGTGCGTTTAAACGACCATCAGCGAACGTTACCTAACCTTCAATTTCTTCACAGCCAAGCCCAGGTGCGTCCTCAATCGTGGTTAAAAAACGTCAATCAAAAATCTAAGGTGTAAGAAAAGAAAGTTACGGATAACTGTTGGGTGATTATACTGACTGAAAAGCTTTTGTACTAAATACCTAGTTATATGTTTTGGCTGGCGGTATGTAATGAATTTATTGTTCAATTGCCCGTAAATGAATTTGAGGGCTCAAAGTTTTCTCAACTTTTTATAGCTTTATAAACTGCAACGTAAAACTCTCAAAAGTTATAACTGTAAGTACCTGGTCATATATATACGTAATACGTAATATATACATATTATATACTATATAATATAATATATATATATAGTATATAGTATCTCTACGTCGATATACACATACATAGCTTTATTTTTCAATTAATTTAACTTACGTATTGTCTGCATATCCGCATTCATTTTAGCAGCAATAGATCTTGTTTTATCTGAAACATTGAAAAACCTTGGTACTTGAAGCAGCAAAAAGCAGAAATGGTACTTGAATTTTAAAAATCCAGATGTATATATTTAGCTAATCAAAAAGATAAAATGGATCAATTGAACTTTATCCCCCCCAACCCTTTTGGGGGAGGATAAAGTTCAATTGGGGACACTTGTATTAATTATATTCATTGACGTGTTTGCGCGTTTGAAATTAAGTTTATATTGTCGTTTGTTGCTGGTTTAAAGAAGGTTTGATGGTAAATGGACAAAATTTGAAGCTCGTTTTACAATCAGCTTTTCATTAGCTTTGTGTAAGCTAAAGTTGCAAGCTTAGCATGAAAGCTTGTATATACTGAGCTAACGAAATGCAGTATGGAAAAATGAATTTAAGATTTGATTAACTATTTTCACTAAATATTTAAGATAGTAAATAGCTATTTAAGATTCGGAACAGCTAAAAATGCATACACAGATTAAAACCTAAAAAATTTTATAAATACTGAATTTTTTAAGTTTTTGGATTTTCGGTTTTTAAAGCCATGATTAATTATATTCATTGACGTGTTTGCGCGTTTGAAATTAAGTTTATATTGTCGTTTGTTGCTGGTTTAAAGAAGGTTTGATGGTAAATGGACAAAATTTGAAGCTCGTTTTACAATCAGCTTTTCATTAGCTTTGTGTAAGCTAAAGTTGCATGCTTAGCATGAAAGCTTGTATATACTGAGCTAACGAAATGCAGTATGGAAAAATGAATTTAAGATTTGATTAACTATTTTCACTAAATATTTAAGATAGTAAATAGCTATTTAAGATTCGGAACAGCTAAAAATGCATACACAGATTAAAACCTAAAAAATTTTATAAATACTGAATTTTTTAAGTTTTTGGATTTTCGGTTTTTAAAGCCATGATTAATTATATTCATTGACGTGTTTGCGCGTTTGAAATTAAGTTTATATTGTCGTTTGTTGCTGGTTTAAAGAAGGTTTGATGGTAAATACAAAAATGCGAAAAATTGAGCGAAAATTATCCAAGAGGTCAGAAAAACTTTTTCGTAGTGTTAAAGAGCTGGTTCCGGTTTTTTAAAGCTCGTTCCGGTTCTCGTTTTTTAAAGCTGGTTCCGGTTTTTTAAAGCTCGTTCCGGTTTTTCGGAGTTCCGGTCAATCCCTAATACACATATATATTTCGTTAAGACTCACGCTTTTTCAGCAGTTCTAATTTCAACATTTTAAGTTCATGTCCATTTTAATTCCATGTCTTCATCCATGTCAAACTTTATGTTACATAGTGATTACAGTATAGTAGTCGCATTGAAGTATCTCAGCTGGACCAATATGTTGTTTCAATAATAATATCTCTTTCATCACATTTGTCAGTTTTTGTGTTCTTCTGCATCATCATGTACTGTGTTAAGTCATTGTTCATTACCCGTAAATTCACGGTGTACTGTAGGTCGTCCTACAGTTGTTGATTGATGATTGGCTCAACTGCTCGTATTTAATTCACCCGCCTACTATGGATTCGTAGTAAAACTTACAGTCATGACCCAACATATATCCATTAAGTATAATGCCCTTATTAGTTTTAATGCAAATGCTAAGTAATGACATTTACGTACATTGTGAGTTGTGCACGGGCCTTGTATGTATATATATATATATATATATATATATATATATCTATGCTTAATGTTATCTTGTTTTAGGAAATATTTTCGACTGGTTTGATTGATCTGTCGAGCACAGGTGATGTCAGGTCAGAAAGGGAAGGAATCTACGTGTGGCGCCTCCGATTCTGAATCAAAATTGGATATGGCTAGGATTCGTGCTTTGGCGTCTGCTGCTCTGGGCGTTGAAATCAGCCATGGAAGCATTGTTCAATTACGGGTAAACCCTAGCTTGGTGCTAAACCATGGTTCAGTCGGCCCTACCAGCCACAAATTTCGCACCGAAACTGCTCTTAGGGCAAATACAGCCTTATTTAGGATTCGTGTCATTCGAAAATTGTGTTGATCGCATTTACATTGAAAATTTGGATCCCGGGCCGAATTTTCTGACCCTGCCCGGGTTGAAATTTGCATTTGTTCATTAGTCGGCTCCCGGGTGACTTTTTCTCGTTTAAATCTCTTGATATGCTTTATGTAGCCGTTTGATGGTAGGCTGATGGTCGTTCGACGCACCAATCTCAAGATTTGTTGGGGAGACATGGACTGCAAGAAACAGACGGGGGACTCAAGGAGGCTGGGAAAATAACAAGAGGGGAACTGTTATCATTAGACGTTAAAACATACTCCTAACACACGTACACGCGCATGTTAATTCCTCTGTGAAAGGTACCGAAATTGGACAATACCTATCATTTGAGACGCAAGATTAAGTGCACCTTACGAAAACACTACCTACAGCAAGCTCTAAGCAAAACCAGACCAGTGAGTGGACCTCAGCAATAAAAGTCAGGGGGTTAAGACCCCCACTTGAAAACTGCAGGGGTCATTTTGCCTGTAGCAATTACTAAGACAATCAGTCTAGGGCGCTTGCAGTTTACAGACAGAATGTCTGTGTCCTTAGATGTTTGTTTCACACAAGTTATTTAACTGGTTCACAGACCCTTAAGACTTATCTTTAAATTTTATGGTAAATTATACTAAATTAAACTTAATTATCAATTATATATCTATATAAATTCACTTTAAATCTAGCTGAACAGAATTAAACTAAATAAAAGGTATATATCAATTATATTTATATAAATAAGTAATGCTTTACGCACGCATAATATATATAATGGGTCATATATATATGACAGGATTTCCAGGAGATTCGACCTCTGGTAGGCTGCCTTGATTGAGCCCCAAAATTGATGTTTTCAGATTTCGCTTGTTCTCACATATATAATACTAGGAGACATTCTAAGAACTTCCGCATTTGCCGTTTTCTTCTACAACGTCTACAACTCTCACAGCAGCTTGTCAAAGTTGATGCATTTTGCTGAATTTCGACTTTTCGGGGGTCTTATTAAGCATGCGCTATGGGCTTTTGAATTGGCTCATACCGAAACCTGGGCGAAGGACTAAGTTAATTCATTGAATCAGCCCCATTTCAGCTTTCTGTGTTTCCTGTGGCACAAGTTTTTACACCAAATATGGCTTTCTTGAGGGTAACCAAATATCACTTTTTCGAAGTTTTTTCTGCAAATCCCTAGAATAAAGGTTAGAGCCACAAATTTTCTATATCGTAAATTGTAAACCATATAGGTACCAATCAGATCCCAGGAGATCAGCGATTTTCATTTGGGAAAATGAGGCCGCACAGGCACCCGAAGTTCGAAAAATCGCCGTTTTGAGCCCAAAACAGCGATTATGGCAACTTCGACCCGCCATAGCAGCCATACCCGACTAATGAAAACAGATATCGGCGTAATATTTTAGACATATAACCTAGGTACCCTTGACAATGTTTGGGGCAAGTTTCAGCCAAATTGGAGAAATTTTATTTTTTTCGATTTTTCATCCCCCAAAATGGGCCGAAAAATCGAAAAAAAATAAAATTTCTCCGATTTGGCTGAAACTTGCCCGAAACATTGCCAAGGGTACCTAGGTTATAAGTCTAAAATATTACGCCGATATCTTTTTTCATTAGTCGGCTATGGCGGGTCAAATTTGCCGTAATCGCTGTTTTGGGCTCAAAAACGGCGATTTTTCGAAATTCGGGTGCCTGTGCGGCCTCATTTTCCCAAATGAAAATAGCTGATCTCCTGGGATCTGATTGGTACCTATATGGTTTACAATTTACGATATAGAAAAACTTGTGCCACAGGAAACACAGAAAGCTGAAATGGGGCTGATTCAATGAATTAACTTAGTCCTTCGCCCAGGTTTCGGTATGAGCCAATTCAAAAGCCCATAGCGCATGCTTAATAATTTTGAAGTTGCAGACCCCGAAAAGTCGAAATTCAGCAAAATGCATCAACTTTGACAAGCTGCTGTGAGAGTTGTAGACGGTGTAGAAGAAAACGGCAAATGCGGAAGTTCTTAGAATGTCTCCTACCTAGTATTATATATGTGAGAACAAGTGAAATCTGAAAACATCAATATTGGGAAATCCTGTCATATAAATATATAATTGAACTTTTTGTTTCAGATACGATCATACGGATTAATTTTTATAAATCAAGAGATGAGCAAGCGATTGAGGGAACCTATTCGTAAGTTTATCGCGGATATATATATATATATCCTATTATTTACGCACACTGTTCTTCAACCAAAGCCAACTTGTCCAAAAAATGCTATCCAAGTCAGCTTAAAATATTGTAGTTTTGCTCTCATTGACCTTTCAAGAACTGTCAGAAAAGCTAATTGTATTTTTACAAAACGTTCTAAAAATTGAATTCGAGGTGGGTGTCTGGAGCTGCATCTTTTGGGAGAAACTACATTTGAAAAATTAACATAAAAATTATTGCAATCAAACAGTGTAGCAGTTTTTAATATGTAATGTGAGTTTCATATGCACACTACTTTAACTCACAAGCTGTGCTCGTTAACGTGTGTGTACTCTGTGCCTGCGTACATCTTGTATATATAAGTACTAACAATTGAACGTTGTATTAAAATGATAAAGTCAAGGTAGGAGGACTCAGAGTTCGACTATCATTTATCTAAAACTTCACGAATTTTTTGAAATGTTCAGGAAAACCGTTCAAATTACTCGTTTTGGAATCACTAATTTGCACGATCCATTCCAGAGCGTCATTATTTTACCATGTCTTTCTGAAGTTGGGTGACAAATTGGAACAAAAAAGTTGTACAAAATTGGGATCAAGTAAACAATCTCCCCCCTAAATAATCCAAACATGGATTTCAGATTCGTTTGCCTTGGAAATATATAATTACTAATTAAATATGTGATGGGAAACACCCATAAAAAATGTGAGTTAAATTGGTTAAAGTTTTGCTAAAGTTAGCAGCAGGTCCCCCCCCCCAACTGAGGCTGGGGAGGAAACTGTTTACTTGATCCAAACCCAAAATTGTGAAATTGGGATTATATATACGACATGTTCATTCATAACGACAAATTAGCACCCATGAAAAATGTTTATCGAAAATCGATTTCTGGGAAGAAAAGAATATAGCCAAATTTTGTAGAACTTTTTACTGTAATTTTTCTACAAAGATTGCGCAGTTTTCTATTAAAGATGAAATAATTAAACGTAACAAGTGTTTCTTTGCGTTTGTTCCGTTTGCTGTTTGTAATTTTTTCAAAACGATAAACTAGGCACGTAAAATGAGGTTAAAGCGGTCCGGAAAATTCACTAAAATGACAGAAAATAGTTTTTAAGGCCAAAACATTTGATGTTGCCAGGTTGTCCACTGACAACGACATAGTGTCTGACTGAACTACCCAGAAATTGAATCATACATACATAGACACACACACACACATGCATAGACACACACAGACACACACACACAGACACACACACACACACACACACACACACACACACACACACACACACACACACACACACACACACTCTCTCTCTCTATATATATAGATATATATAGTAAGCGACAGTTCGAGCAAAAGAAAACAAAAGTTGGCAAACGCAAACAATAAAATCAAAAATGTTTCAGTCACCTTTTTTCGGAAAAGCAAATATATATATATATATATAAAAAAGTATATACACAAAATAATTTTTGATGGAAGCATTTATTATACCTAAGAAAAGCAGCTGAAAACAACTTTAAATTTTTGATATTATGGTGCAATTTGGCTTAGGATTATAACTTGAATCTGCTTTAATGTGCATGTATAATATGCATGTATAATATGTATGTATAATATGTATGGGTGATTCTTCCGTATACGCACACCTGTGTCTAAAATTCGCAAAACTTAACAGATTGAGCTCAAATTTGGTATGGGCGCACATTAACACATTTCTGATCGATTTGTGACGAAAATTTAAAAATTTAAAAATTTAAATTTTTAAGTTTTTTAAGCGGGGACGAAGGGGAGCCAAAAAATTTTTTGTCTCCAATTTCGCTGAAAAGTTGCACACATGGGTTTTCAGGGTCGCTGAACACGAATCTGAAAACCGTTTTTCGATCCAGCTTTTCGTTAGCTAGAAATGAGCTTAAAAGTTAAGCTTAAATCTTTAGCTTATACTGACTACTGAGCTAATGAAAAGCTGGATCGAAAAACGGTTTTCAGATTCGTGTTCAGCGACCCTGAAAACCCCTATGTGCAACGTTTCAGCGAAATTGGAGACAAAAAATTTTTGGCTCCCCTTGGTCCCCCCTTAAAAAACTTAAAAATTTAAATTTTTTAAATTTTTAAATTTTTGTCACAGATCGATCAGAAATGTGTTAATATGCACCCATACCAAATTTGAGCTCAATCAGTTAAGTTTTGCGAATTTTAGACACAGACACACATATCCGTGTTGTATATACATTTTAGACAAAGTAATAAAAAATTAGTAAAATTTTAATAATATTTTTAAAACAATATTTTTAAAACCAGATTGTAGCTTGGCTTTACCACAGAAATTCACAGGGCAATTTTCTGGACTTTAAGTTTTGAATGGGCGGTAACCGGATATCCGATAATGCAAAATAGGTGCAAATCCGGATATGAAAAATATCCGGTGCCCATCACTAATAAAGAAACGACAATGCAACTGAAGTAGACAAACAATATATATATATACGAGTATTTATACACGATGGATGTGTTTTATTTTTAGGCTCCACAAACAGCCCTCCCACAAAAAGTGCGAATGCCGCTCCCAACCAGGAGACTATTGGATCTGGTAAGGAATCTCTGATTGCAACGACTGTAAAAAATACGGGGCTGCCGTGTTAATGTCTAAACCAATTAGCAATGCGGCATAACTGAAGTGTTATATCAGCGTTTTTTTTCAAAATCGGATTTCATCAAATTTTCATCATTTTTATTTTCTGAACGTCATTTTTATTTGTCCAACGTCAAAAATAAGTTTTGCAGAAATGCAGTTTTGTTTTGATTTTAGGCTATATTCGTAATTTTGGTTGAATTTTTACCTTGTTGGCGTGCGTTGCTTCAGATTTCACATTGTTCCACGAATATATAGTCTAACTTACGTACTCGTATAATACAAATAATCTGGTGTCTATGTTAAGTATGTATCATGTCTTTGAGCATTAACAATGACGAGAACAACCCGATACAATGTGGGGGGTCTGGGGGGCGGAACCAACGAGAGGTTGAAGAAATTTTTTACTTTTTAGATGAAATCGTTCTTCAAATCTTTAATTTTAATTTTGCAGAAACAAGAAAATTTTTAAAGGATTACCCCTTTTTGAGGGGAAAATAAAAATTTTTTGCTAAACTCGCACGACATTTTAAGCTTTTTCTATCCAAAAATCTGGTAAAAACGTTGGAAATCGCGCTCGCAAAATTTTGTTGACATGCCTCTTTTCTGTTTGTTTTTCTTACCTTCAAATTGCAACGACAGGGCTGCCCTCCAGATCCATCCCTAGTAGTTATAACATTTATGCAACAAACGTTCTTAAACATCTTATCCTTGGTACGTACGTATATAAGCTCTCATTCCATTCTAGCTGAGATAATCCGAAGAAAAAGTTTTTAAAGAAAATATTCAGCGAAAATGGTATGAGAAACTTGCATCAAAAAATGCAATTGAAGTATTTTGCATAAAAACTCGCAGCCTGTGGCTTATAATAGATATACTGATTGACTGTTCAAACATCGTCGAAGCTTAACATCACTAAGACAATATAGAGCGGGGGTTTCGGGGCGGCAGCCCCCAAAATTTGAGAATTTTTTGAAAAATTATATACTGTTAAAACGTACGTAATAGAAACTTTGCAATCTTGTTAAATTTGAGTACTACTTTCACATTTTGGCTTGGTCATTCTTTCGTCATTTTTATTTTGGCGTCGTCAAAACTATTGTTCATTTCTGCAAACGACGCTATTTTTGACCAAAAAACCCCTAGTGTTTCATGTTCAAGTGTTACACCTTACACCTAAACGTTTAGCGAAAAATAAGCTTTTAAGGTAAAACGCAAAAAATTGCTGTTTTCAGCTGAAATTAGCAGCACCGGAAATTAGCTAAAAAATCAGAAATTTTAACATTTGACCTCGAAAACTTAAATTTTCGACACTTTTGGGCGACCACCAAAAATGTGGGGAGAAGCTTGCCGTATAGTGAAGCGGGGGGGGGGAGCTTCAGAAAAGTGGGCCCCCGGCCGCCCCACCCCCACGAAAAATGCCAGTATACGTACGTATATATATATACATATATATATATATATATATATATATATATATATATATATATAAATAAGCACAACACTTTACTTTCAGGAAATGGATCCCAAGAAACAAAGGAAACGGGTCGTCCTAAAAGCTTTGCCGACGCAGCTCGAAGGCAGCCCAAACGTAAGTAAAACCTGACCTGAAGCTAGGGTTTTACTGGGGACCAGGAGCCGCACCCAGGATTTTTAAAAGGGGAGGGTCCAAGGCAAAGCTCGAATGAAATTTTAACATTTAAGTTTATTTTATGTTGCAAATGTTCGCGCTTTTTTCTTAAACACTGCAGTTAAGTGTTATTTTAGCCGCCACACGTTTCGACGTTGTTCAACAAAAGTCACCGCAATGGGAAGCAGCGGCCGGGGCGTCCGCCCTCCCAAAGCAGACGGCATGCAGAAGATCCCTGCTGCCGCAACCTGAAACTGGTACGTGTTCGTAGATATTTAGAACATCACCATGGAGTGGGAATCTTAAAATTGGGGTCCGGGTAAAGATGTTTGAAATTCCAGAATTACAATGTATGTATATATTAGTGAGGAGCACCGGATATTTTTTCATATCCGGATATCCGCCTATACTAAACTTAAATTAACGAAAGCGTTGATTTTCCCAATATTTTATTGTGCGTAAATACTATATCAATATTATACGTAAAACACTGCAGTTAGGTGTTATTTTAGCCACAACAAGTTTCGACGTTGTGCTTCCACAGTCACCGCAATGGGAAGCAGCGGCCGGGGCGTCCGCCCTCCCAAAGCAGACGGCATGCAGAAGATCCCTGCTGCCGCAACCTGAAACTGGTACGTGTTCGTAGATATTTAGAACATCCCCAGGGAGTGGGAATCTTAAAATTCGGGTTCGGGTAAAGATGTTTGAAATTCCAGAATATACAATGTAATATGTATATATTAGTGAGGGGCACCGGATCTTTTTTGATATCCGGATATCAGCCTATATTACAAACTTAAACTAACGAAAGCGTTGATTTTCCCAATAGTTTATTGTATATACGTAAATACTATATCAATATTGTGAGTAAAACACTGCAGTTAGGTGTTATTTTAGCCACAACAAGTTTCGACGTTGTGCTTCCACAGTCACCGCAATGGGAAGCAGCGGCCGGGGCGTCCGCCCTCCCAAAGCAGACGGCATGCAGAAGATCCCTGCTGCCGCAACCTGAAACTGGTACGTGTTCGTAGATATTTAGAACATCCCCAGGGAGTGGGAATCTTAAAATTCGGGTCCGGGTAAAGATGTTTGAAATTCCAGAGTATATAATGTACGTATGTATGTATATATTAGTGAGGGGCACCGGATATTTTTTCATATCCGGATATCCGCCTATATTACAAACTAAATTTAAACCAATGAAAGCGTTGATTTGTTTGATAATCAGAAGGCTATATTTTGCAGCAGCATAGAGGTCTCGACTCCGTGCCCGAAGCAGCTCCTACTTATTAATTACGTAAGTATAATATACACGTATTCGTACATGTTATAGGCAACATCTTCTTTCCACAGGAAACATCAACTGGACAAGCGGTGCGACGCCGTACGTTTAGTAAGTTCAGCACAGTGTATATAAGTGGTAATGGGACTTTATATACGTGTAAAGGCTTATGAATATGGCGATCCGGTTTTCACTTCTAAATCCGTGCGCCACACCTATTTTTTGTCGTAAAAACATTTTTTCGTTAGTTTCATACGTATATACTTAACTTAATGTTTTAAAAGATTTTATATATATATATACTTTATAAAATTTATGTGCTTTGTTTATCGTTTTGACAAATAAGTGAGCCTATGTCAGAGTATTTTTAGGAATTTTTTTCGGGGGGGGGCTGAAGATTTTTTGCAAAAATGAGCCAAAAAATGGAATTTTGCATGGTGAAACGTAAAAAGTTCTCAAAAATGCCAGGATTTTTACGAACCGGAAAATTTATGAAAATTGGCCTATTTTTGGCAAAAATTTAGGCCTCCAAAAACTCCCGGTGGGGAAGCAAAAATCCCGTGAGGGGGCAATTTCGGGGTGGGGGGGAAGGCATTTTCGGGGGAGGGGGGCATTTGCTTCAAACCCCGCACCCAGGATTTTGAAAGGGGGGTCCAAGGTAAAACGCAACGGGGAGTCTGGGGGCGGAGTCCCCTAGAGGTTGAAAAATTGTTTGTTTTTGCCCAAAAGCAGTACATTGGATATTAATTTCTTACAACAATAAATTATCGCGCCGAAGGCACGAACATTTTTTAAAAATAGCTGTTTTTGCCATAAAAATAGCAAAAAATTTCCATTTTGTCATCCCAAAAGGGGGGTCTAGACCGCTTGAAACCCCCCCCCCCCTTGGGGCGGCCTTGATACTTAACAATCCACATTAGACACATAAGGTGTACCAGGATAATAGAAAACAGGCCAATTCTGCTGATTTTTGACGAGTTTAGACTACGTACTATATATATATTGTAATACGTAACTAAATAATGTATACATACACACACATACATATAATAAAATGTATATATACATAGTTTGCTTAATTCATTTAGGCAGCGGCAGCAGCATCAGCGTACAGCCACTAGAGCTGACCTTACCATCAGCAGATGAACCGGGTATGTTCATAAATAATTATTCGTCTTACGTATATATATATATATATATATATATATATATATATATATATATATATATATATATATATATATATATATTAGAGATGCACCGGGGTCGCCACTACCGGGGCCGGGGCCTCATCGTGGTCAGGCCCCGGCCGGGGCCGGGAAATTGGGGGTCAAAATCGAAAATTTTCAAAAATTCAAAAATTCAAATTTTGCAATAATTTCACTCACTCAATAATCTCACTACTCTCATATATCTCGGCAAAACCTCCAAGTAGAAGAGATAAGCCCCGTAAATACAAATCTTTATGCCTCTCCAAGCTATTATCTTCACTGGCTTCCAATTCATGTATAAGAATAAGAGCCATTGAAGCTGCATTGCAAATGTGATACCGAAATTTAGCATGATGTGCCTCTATGCTCTCAGCCATTTACTAACACAACAAACCAACACTATCTAGTCAAACTAAAAGAATGGTTTTGACCTTTACTTATCTTGTATACACACCCACTATATTTTAATATGCTTGACGTCAAAACGCTATATCATCATGTCTGCATTCGGTAATTAAAACGTTAGTAAATGTAGTTTATCTGAAATACTTACGTCAGTCCAATTCCAAATCAGAAGGCAACTCAGCGTTCTGCGTATTTCGTGTCTGAATATCTTTAATAATACTTTCCAAATCCCCTTTTCCGTCTAAACAAAACACTACATAACTTAACATTTTCAAGTTAGTTAACTTATTTTATCACATTACATTCCATTATATATTAGACTATGTTACATAAATTTGTAAATAAAACCTTACCTTTCTTAAACTTTCTAATCCAATACAAAAGAAACATGGCCAATGACTCAATCCACAACTCAATATGATCATCCAAACCACCTCCCTCAAACCGAATGTCATCATAAAAAGCATGAAGCTCTTCATCCAAGGCTGAAAGAGCTTTATCAAACAACTCTTTAGCAACAACATCAAACTGTGGCATAGCCAACCACTTTTGAACTAATGAAAATGAAGACTGGCTTGTTTTCACCTTATCTGAATCTAACTCCTTATCTTGAAAAATATTTCCTTTTAGGGTTCAAACCACTTATAGAATACCTACGTAAATGCCCACTCGGCTTCGTCTTTGACAACTTGAAATCTTCTATGCAATTTGATAAAAGAGCTAGTCAAGCAAACGAAGCAATATTTCAACAGCATAAAACTTTTGCAATCTTATTATTATGGGTCCGTCACGTTTAACTCGCCGTGAAATGTAGAGCGAGTCCGAGACAAAAACAATTAGTCTCGGACATGTCCGAGACTAATATTTTTGTTAGTCTCGGACAGTTCCGAGACTAATTTTTGTCCTGACAATTGTCCAGACAAACAGTCTGGACAAATCCAAATAGTCTCGGACATGTCTCAGACTAATATTTTTTAGTCCGAGACATGTCCGAGACAAAGTTTTTTGGAGAAAACTCTTGTCCGAGACAAAGTTTTTCGGAGAAAACTCTTGTCCGAGACAAAGTTTTTCGGAGAAAACTCTTGTCCGAGACTAAACACTTTGTCCTAGAAATGTCAGGACTAAAACAGAAGTAGTCCGGACAAATGTTGGATTCTGGGACTACTAGTCTGGACAAAACTAAAAATAGTTAGTCACAAAATTTCCGGGCTAATAAAATTAGTTGTCCGGAAATTTTGTGACTTAATTTTTTTTAGCCACAAAATTGCCGGACTAATGATTTTGTTAGTCCGGGAATTTTGTGACTAAATTTTTTTAGTCATGTCTAAGACTACACATCAGGGAGGGTTTAACGTGACGGACCCATAACATTCAGCACAGTACATATGCAAACAATATTTTACAAAAAATGTTCTTAGAACGTGACAGCTTCCAATGAGGACGCTGAGGGTATATTGCCGCATGGATCTGAAACGAAGGTTTATAAAGTATGCGAGTATTGGCTATAACCGCTGCAGCAAGCTTGTCTGCTGACTGACTTTCAAGTGTAAAGACCTGCTGGAATTTGTCCGGACAAATTTGTCCCCTGGAATTTGTCCGGACAAATTTATCCGGACTAGACTTGGTGTCCAGACAGTTGTCCGGACTAAATTAAAATGTCTCGGACTCAATTCAACTTAGTCTTCCAAGTATAATTTTGTCCAGACTAAATTGTCTAGACCTTTGTCCACACAAAAATAGTCTGAGACATGTCCGAGACAAAAAATTTTTAGTCTCGGAAGTGTCCGAGACAAAGGATTTTCGTTGTCCGGACTATTAGTCTGGACATTAGTCCTGACAAAAACTTGTCCGAGACATGTCCGAGACAAAAACTATTAGTCTCGGACATGTCCGAGACTAATTTTTCGTTAGTCCGGACTCGCTCTACATTTCACGGCGAGTTAAACGTGACGGACCCATTACACTAACTTTGTAAATTCGAATACCATATATATTCGGAAACTATAAAAGTACAAAAACATATAATTTTAGAGCTTACTACCCATACAAATACAGTCAGCTATAAACGGTCGTCAAAGTGGTCACGACTTTACTACTTTTTGTCAATTCATGTCAGTTTTTCCTTCGGCATAACGAGGTTAAGATTTACCGAGTTAGATTGGTTTTTCAATAGTACATGATTTTAGTAACACCATGATATAAGAATGTAGTACTACATGGAATCCGAGTTAGTGACCGAAGCAGTTATTTATTTGTAACCGTCGTAGGGTTGTATTGATTCAGCTAGTTCATTTTCAATTCGATCCAGTTCAGTTTTTCCATTTCTCAAATATATACGATTCGATTCAGTTCGATTTACTTCCAAAAGTGGTTTTTTTTGGTGAGCAGGTGATGTTATTGTATATCCACAGCGAATTACTCCACTTGTTGACCCGATGGTCTGGTTGGACCTACCCATTTTTATCGGACCTGAACAGTGTGTAGGTCTGCACTACCTTAGAGTTGAGGTT
Organism: Trissonchulus latispiculum; assembly: GCA_030248195.1. Taxonomy (NCBI): domain Eukaryota; kingdom Metazoa; phylum Nematoda; class Enoplea; order Enoplida; family Ironidae; genus Trissonchulus; species Trissonchulus latispiculum. The sequence goes on from JASAND010024496.1 coordinate 17,001, forward strand.
CGTAATGGAAGACAACTGAAAAGTTTCTACATTAATTTTGGTGTATTGACAGAAATTTCACAACTAGGAAAAGCAGCCGGCATCGTTTCGTAACGTTGGAAACATCTGAAGAAGAAATGTGGTTTTGTTAATTTGAATTTTTATTTAGACCTGCAAAATTATTCACATATACTCTTGGAAGATTTAAAATCTTGCGTGATGTTTAAGGTGGTAAATCTTCAAAAACTATTTAAAAATTTGAAAGCGTTAATCAAAATTCTAATTCAAACGAATTACAGTCCTTTGCCAGACTTTTCTGACGATGGCGGGCGATGTCGACGATCTTTGTAAAGGTACCAGATTCTTGTGTTTAGAGAAGTATTAATACATACCCAACCTACGTTTCTCCTCAGCGACACTAGTGCAAAAGTACTGAGTTTTAATTTCTTAGGCTTAACACATGCTATATTCTCTAAGATATCTGACTTTAATTTTACAGAATTTATTCGAATGTGCCGTCTGAGTAGGAGTTTTTATATACATAAATCTGTATTCGGAAAAATGACTAAACAATGGACTCTCCTCAACTTTGTTCGCAATAGTGGCCCTAATATCGTGATCTATTGTCGAAATAAAAAAATCAAAAATCGAATCAAAGTCGCTGTTGTGAAAATCTGAATCGAATCGCAGCTTGTTCAAAATGGAAAAAATCGAACTGCATCGAATCGAAAATGAACTAGCTGAATCAGTACAACCCTACTATAGCCTCGACTGTACATAAAGAACTTCCATAGTTTGGTTTTGATGGTACGATTAAACCGCTCCACAATTCTGCACTTGAAACCTGCATTTGTACATGTACAAATTGTGATGTTGTGTTTTTCAATAAACTTTGAAATGAATTACTGAGAAACTCTTTTCCCTGGTCAGACAGCAGCTTCCGGTGTTCGTCCCGATCCAAGAATTGATTCAAATCTTCTACAACATTAGCTACAGTTCTTGATTTCACTGGTTGCGCCCATGCAAATTTTGAGAATACGTCAATGCAAGTAAGCAGGAATGTATGCCCATCATTATATTCAACAATTCTTGACAGATCCGCTAAGTCAATTTGCCACAGCTCATCGATACCGTCAACGAAATACTTCCTTCTCTTGCATTTACGTCTGATTGGTTTATGCACAGTGTATGTATACTGTTTCTTGAGCCACTACTTTACCTTTGACAATGTCAGCTGTGGATGCTCCTGTTTTACGTGTTTGTATAGTTGGACTGCGTAATGCCACCTGTAAAAAATGCCACCCTGTAGCGAAGAATGTAATTTATTTTTGTCTGTAGTTTTCAAACGCCTCGAATAATTTGATTGCGTTTCAATAGAACTTGGTTTTTAGTGTTCCTTTTGGATGTGTTTACGTTTTTCTTCAGATCAGGAAAGTTAGCACAACAAACTGCACACTTGAAAACCATACTGACAGAATGAAGTTTGAGAATGGAATCGGAGCTTTTATAGTTGTTGACCTGACTCATACTTGCGTGGATGTCAGAAATTTGTTCCAGAATGATCTATCTTTACAAAACCTGTACACAATTTGAAGGACACGCTGAAGGACTGCGTTCCATTGCTTTGTCATAGTATTCATTGTTATAACGTAGGATGTATCATCCGAATGAACCAATGCAACCCATTCACGTGTATTGTGTTCTTCAGTTCTTCTTGTGTACACCTGCTTATAAACTGCACTCTTTGGTGGTGATATATATTCATATGATGCAAAATTTTCACTAAATAGTTCAATTCTCAATGGAAGTTGCCCTTCTAACGTTTCATCAATGTATGAATACAACTGGTCATTTTCTACTATCTGATAGCTAATTTGATCAGGATACTGTTCCGTTAAATTGCTCATTGTTCTTCTTGCTAGTTCTGCAGAGTATTTCATGCTTCTATCTTCCAGTTTAACGTAAAAACATTTATAATCTACTAACATTTCAATGTCATGAACATAACGGTATAGTTTGCATGATTCTATTTGATTTTGAATAACACTGAAGAGTTCATACATGTATAACAGCATGTAGTGCTGCGCATGTATCAAAATATATAATTCTTCGTAGTCATCTATTTTGATAACAGACATTAGCCAGGGGTCTTATATTGCTACACTTTGTAAATTTTTAGCAAATCCTTTCTTGTGATGTGTATATTTGCTATACGACCGAACATAACCTGATTCTGATCAATTAAACACAGTTGTATATTGAATGTTTCCGCTACATATGGACACAGCAAGCTACTGGTTTCAGCAACTTTACATGTGTCATCTTTGTTGAGACAAGCCCTCATGAATTGCTGAATTTTATTGAATTGCTTCAAAGGATACACTATTCTAACGTCATCTTGTACAATTCCAACTTGTCCGTCAGGTAGCAGCTCTACAGTAATGGGTGCAAACGATATATTGGTCGTCTGAGCGCCTTTCATCTCCTGAAGGTCAGCTTTAGTAATATTTGTTTGACATTTAGTTGATTACAATTGGTATGGAAATGGTTGTTGCAACGAGGATAGCGAACATTGCATAGAATGCATATGTCGTAGTCACATAGTGTAATTGGGCACTTCATGAAGTGTCAGATAATTTCTCACTTTTCATGAAGTGTCAGACACATAGCGTAATAGCTTGTTGAACACCTTCATTACACTATCTGTCAGGTCATTTCTGACTTTTCGTGAAGTGCCAATGCCTCAATTGACACATAGTGAAATCCAACAGTGCACGTAGTTTGAACATGTTTTCTATTATTTGTGACCGTGTATCCTACTTATGCCTAACGTTTGATGTTTCCGCCAAGAGATAACAAAACTCAAAATCCTACTTAATACGCCTAAGGTTCAAAACTGAAATTCCAACTTACGCCTAAAATATTTCCTTGCAAAATTCACATTCCTACTTACACCTAAAACGAAATCTCTACCGCAATCCACTGTGCAAAGTTGCAATGTGATGCGTATCAAATAATAATAAATAATCTGTATAAAAATCCCCATTTAAAATTCAATGTAACGTAATGTAAGGTTATAAAATTTAGTATTTTGGATACAGTAAGATCGATAGCAAAAACGTTGGTTCCCCTTGTCTTCCTTGTACAATTTAAAACTTTGTTATGCACTTTGCACCAGTAGTAAAATAAACAAATTACAATTATTGTGACAAATTAAACGAATTAGTAAGAAAACAAAGAGGTGACGGAAATCCATAGAAATTATGTGAGCAATGAAGAATTTTTGTAAATTAAAGAACAACAAATAAAATTAAAAATTTTAAAAAGAAAATTGCGTAAAATAAATGCTACTCAAATTTCATGTATTGCTTTATTAATTGGTTATGAATAATTTAGTTTACTTAGTTGCAGATCAAAAATCTAATCTTTCTTTATTTGACAGCGTTGACAATATACCTAGCAAACTTGACACAATGTAAACAGAACGGGATAATCTAATTCTTAAGCAAACATTTAATCTGTACTTTGACTGTTGTAACAGGGTCTATTTACGTCATAAGTAATGGGGAATACTTTCATATTAAATATAATGTTGGATTTCACTATGTGTCAGTTGAGGCATTGGCACTTCATGACAAGTCAGAAATGACCTGACAGATAGTGTAATAAAGGTGTTCAACAAACTATTACACTATGTGTCTGACACTTCATGAAAAGTCAGAAATTATCTCACACTTCATGAAGTGCCTAATTACACTATGTGAATACGACACATATACATGCTTTGATCCAACAGTTTCAGTATTCATTCTTGCAGTTTTGTATAGGTAACATAGATACTAACATGTTTTTTATTATTTAACATGTGCGCAATTTCCGTTTTAGGAAAATATTCAACAGTGCTGGTGGCTACGGTGAGCCATATTTGATAATCACTGACATTTTATCTTTAAGTTAGGTTATTCTTATTCAGCAGCCACCCTTTTAACCTTATATTAAATTCTAACTTGAGTATCTCTTTCGTGCATAAGTTTCTGACAGCCTAAATATACAGGCATCTTTAGCGTGTTTCTGTTTCTTCGAACAAAACATAAGACCACTTTCTTTGAATGCCTTTTATCCTCCAAAATGAAAGTCTGTAGGTTGTACCTTATCAATCCTATGCCAGTTGGGTCAAGCACAAAATGGGCATTATGTTATAATAAACGACCTAGCTTTCCTGATTGGAGTTTAGTTCCAAACTTTGTGTATTATAGTTGGCTTTTTCCAAATGATAACGTTATTCTTTGATGCATGTTTGCTTTATAAATTTTCGCG
>JASAND010024498.1:0-10408 GCA_030248195.1 Trissonchulus latispiculum
TGTATAAATAGTTGCTTTGCAGTTTTGTTATATATCTGCGTTATTCCCAACATCATCAGCCTTGGCATAATTTGTTGATATGATCAGAATACGCAGTTCTTAATGGGAGCATCTTCATAGTTTGAGTTTTCAGACAAGACAGTTTAAGGGGGGGGGCTACGAATTTCACTAAAAGTTCCAATTAATACTCCAAGTATCTGTCTTAACTTATGTCAAAATGACGTGATTTCGTTAATCCCTGCGTTCGCAGTGCTAGATTACATTATCGATATTGTCGCTGTTATTTGGTGCCATTTCGAAGATGTGAGCCAATTACTCCAAATTACTGTGGCAGAATCGGCTGAAACCTTGCGCATTACAGGTCAGTGAGTGTACCAGGATGTGCCGATAGCTAGGTCACTAAACCTCGCTCCAATGTTTAGAAATGCTGGATTGATTTCTCGAAGTATGGATGGCGATCGCTCCAAAAAGATCTAAGACAGTTGTAAGCGCATACTGAACGAAGAAAGCGTCATATCGAAAAACGGATTTCATATTCGAATTCAGCAGGCCAAATAACCCCCATAAGGACCTTTTCGGCAAAATCGGAGACAAAAAATTTTTTGACCCCATTTTTACTGCGCTTAGCTAGCTTTTCAGGCCTAAAAATAAGGATTATTTCTTAACAAAAAGTTTGCTAGCACACAAACCAGAAAACCAAAACTCTCGAAACTCACAGACAGTTTGCCCCTATTAGAGCCTAATATTTGGTAAAAAGCTGGGGTAGGCTAGGGGCTGTCAATTTTATTAGATCGAAAACGGCGCACGGTCACATCGCAACTTTTTGTCAAATTTCAAACTTTGAGCTGTTATAGCTGAAGAAGGAAGCAACGCTCGAAAGCCGGAATACTTTTAATATTTAGCACTAGTAACAGTTAACATTTGTGGCAAAAAGTTTCAGAATTGGTCAAACCGTTAATCCACCAGAATTCAGAAAAGCTTTTTCAAAAAACCCACTTTTCGCAATAAAATTTCGACTTTGGCGTAGTGCCAGAATCGATGTGTGTTAGATATAATAATGCCCACTACGGACTATTTAACCTTGATATGTTAGCTAATCATATGCCAAAAGGTAGGTCTCTCTGAAGAAGTTGGGCAAAACCGTTCGTAGCCCCCCCCTTAAATGTAGAAAATAGCAAATAATGGTACAAATGTTGTTAGACAATTGATAAATCATTGTAAAGAATTAAGTTTCAATAGCGTTTAATGGCGAAATTTAAAAATTTTCTCAACTTCTGGGGGGCTCGGCTCGGGCTCGGTTTGGGGTTTTGTTTTCAGTTGTAACAAGTCGAAAACATGAACCAAAGAAGACTTGAATTAATATGACAACTTGCAGTATTATAGCAATGTTCACAAAAAAAAAATCAAAAATCGAATTTTTGCTGGCAATTTCGCAAATGAAGTCCAATCAAAAAACTTTTGGTACGTATGGAACGGCAGTGACCCCCTCTACATATGATGCGAATTTCATGCCGGTAGCCCTTGTGTAGCGTGAGTAATAAAAAATTTTTGTGATTTTTTTTGTGAACGAATTCACAAAAAAAATCACTTGTTCACAAAAAAAATCACCACCGGATCTGATCTCAGGATATAGCTAGGAAATTTTTCTTTTCATGCATAAATAGAGCATAGTCCATAGTGTTATTATGTAAAAAAATTTGGACCCCCAAGTTTTTTTTGCACAGGCTGAACTTCGAATTTTGGTTCTCGGCCCCCGGGGCCAAAGTGGGTACCCAGGCCAATATGCTTGACCTTTATTATTATACCAGGAAGCTAGGAATCCACTTATTTTGTGTTCTATTGCTCTAGTGAGCACAGAACAAACAATTTGGCGGAGTAATTTCGTATCTGGAATGGTCACGTGACTTGGCCTGGGGTCACGTGACCTGGGTCGGGGTCACGTGACTGACCAAAAATTTTATTTCAAGGTCCCAGAAGCCTAAAAACTCGCCTATATAGGTTTTTCGGTGCGTAGAATTCAAATTTGGCATTAGTTTTTAGGTAGCTTTTGCCCAGATATGTGATCCAGACCACCCCCTGGGTCTGGAGGGTCCGGGCCGGGTCCATCGGCCGGACCGTCTGCCAGAAGGGGGTTGAGGTACCTAAAACATGCGCTATATAGGTTTTTCGGGCCGCTGAGCTCGAATTTGGCATTAGTTTTGCCCTAGCCGTTGCCCCAGAGGCATTTTACACAAAGTTGGTAGTGATTTTTCTTTTGTGAATTTGTTCACAAAAAAAATCACCCGCCGGTGGCGAAGCCAGAGGACATGGCAGGGAATCCAATATATGGTTGGATAGCTTAGAGTTAGGACATGTCACATGCATTATATGGGGTAGCTGCGCAAAGTCCATAGTGAGTACCAGCAAAAATTTCAATTTTGGTCCGGACTTGTCCGAGGGTCCGATTTTGGGTGGGTCGACTATTTTGGGCACCCTAGTCGGAGGAGTTGGGCCTCGGCAGCCAAACTTACATATGTTGGGGTTGGGACTTGTGGCTATTACCATGCAAAAAATTTTCCGGCTGCGGCTTGTTGTTAGCCGTCTAGGTGGGTGATTTTTTTGTGAATTTTCGGGGTGATTTTTTTGTGAACATTGCTATATACGCAGTGTGCATGTAGTTATTACGCAAAACTAAAATTTTCTTTCCCCCCCCCTCAAAAATCCTCGGTCAAAACCGCCCCCCCTGAAATTTTTTTGTACCTACGCTACTGGCTACACCCACCTCAACCGCTACACTCACAGTCACAACGACAAATACAAGCCTTGTTTTTGAAGAAAGGCACTATTGCGTTAAGCCATTTTTGGAATTTCTGATCTCCGAACTTGTCCGGCCTTATGTACATTAAGGGTGTCCACCACCAAAATTCCGAAACCATACCAGCCAAAATATATATATAACCGGTGAAACTATAAGCACGAGCCGATTTTGAGGAGACCCTGCTGCCTTAATATGAAGTTCCAGCCCAGTTTCACAAAATGCGGTTTCGTAAATATCTTCTAAAAACATGTTTTTCAGATATATATTTTCAAGATTTAATAGATTTGTAAAATATCTGGAAAGTCTGGAAAATGTCTGGAAAAAGTCTGGAAAATGGCTGGATAAAGTCTGGAAAATGCCTGGAAAAAACCTGGAAGGAAAGTCTAGAGAAAGTCTGGAAAAAATCTGGAAAATGCCTGGAAAAACGTTTTCCAGACTTTTTCCAGGGATTTTCCAGACTTTTTCCAGACATTTTTCAAATCTAGAAAATACCTTGAAAATATCTGGAAAATGTCTGGAAAAATTTTTCCAGGTATTTTCCAGACTTTTTCCAAACAACAAAAAAACCTGGAAAAAGTCTGGAAAAATTTTAGCGTTAAAAAATTTTTCCAGATTTTTTCCAGGCTTTTTCCGGAAAAAGTTTTGCTGTGGGGGGGGGGGGGTTGGCGGTTGGGGCGGGGCTACACCACCCACAATTTTTGACCCCCTTTGCCCCCCCAAGAATTCTTGACTTACCCTTCCCCAACCTTTACCTACCCCCACCCAACCCTCCCCGCCCTTTTTATTGGAGCCAGCAAGTGAGCAAGTGTAAGATTTACCGTCCTCCCTCAACCATATATGTAACGGGGAATTGGGTTGGGGGGCCCCCCCCTCCCCTGGAATATTGGGGGGGGCCTTTTTAGACCCCCCCCCCAAACCTCCCGCAAAAAGTTTTCTATTTTTATATCAAAAATCGCATTTTCAGCCATTGCTAATGCCAAAAAACATTGAACTATGAAGTAATTTTGACATTAGACAGGGGTTTTAAAAAAACTAGAAAACTTGATTGGCAACATGTTGCTAAGTCTAAAATAAGTTCAATTATTGAGCCAGAAAGCATAGGTGTACCACCTGTTTGGGTTGGGGGGGGGGGAGTAGAAGGTCCAAATTTGGCTCGGGGGACCCAACCCAAATCCGAAATTTGGGGGGGGGGGGGGGGAGGACCCCCCTAAACTGTACCCAAGTTTTTTAGCTAAAAATGCTCCTTTTTCGATGTACAGTACATTAAACGTACTCAAAAGCTTCTGTCAATCGTTTTCGTATGCGAAAATAGGGTTTGAAAATTGACAAATTTGCACTAAAACATGCCTAGATTAGCCCAGATTGTGGTATATAATTGCGTATATTATCTTGTAATTGCTATAAATAACCATCTTTAGCTGTTTATAGGTGATTTATAGCCTATTTTTCAAATTTTTTTCAAAAATTTTCAGAGGTTGCAAAAAATTTTTTCAAAAATTTTGCATTTTTTACTTGGTTTGGACCCAATTTTAGGGGGGAGGGGGGTTTGAGCATAGGTGAACCAGGCTACAGTTTGCCCCCTGTGAGACCCCCCCCCACGGAGAGGCCAGACCCCCCTCCCCCCTACCCGACCTCAACTACTCCCCCCCCAAGCCGAGCTCAAACCCCCCTCCCCCCCAAAAATTGGGTCAAAACCAGGTAATAAATGCAAAATTTTTGAAAAAATTTTTTCCAATTTCTGAAAATTTTTGAAAAAAATTCGAAAAAATAGCTATAAATCACATATAAAGAGCTAAAGATGGTTATTTATAGCAATTAAAAGGTAATATACGCAATTATAAACCACAATCTGGGCTAATTTAGGCATATTTTAGCACAAATTTGTGAATTTTCAAGCCCTATTTTCGCATACGAAAACTATCGACAGAAGCTTTTGAGTATGTTTTATGTACTGTACATCGAAAAAGGAGCATTTTTAGCTAAAAAAACTTGGGAACAGTTTAGGGGGGGTCCCCCTCCCCCAAATTTCGGATTTGGGTGGGGTCCCCCGAGCCAAATTTGGACCTTCTACTCCCCCCCCCAACCCAAACAGGTGGTACACCTATGGGTTTGAGCTCGGCTTGGGGGGGGGGAGTAGTTGAGGTCGGGTAGGGGGGGAGGGGGGTCTGGCCTCTCCGTGGGGGGGGTCTCACAGGGGGTAAACTGTAGCCTGGTACACCTATGCCAGAAAGTCCATAAAACAGTTAAAAACGTGTATTTCCCGCATTAATAAACACTTTAACCCAAAAATTGGGACTTTTTTAAAAATTTTGCAGAATATACCCTAAAAATACCCAATTTTTGGCCAATTGTTCGCGCCTACGGCGCGACTACCCCCCCCCCCCAGCCCGGGGGCCATAGTTTCCCTGGAAATTTTGGTTGGGGGAGGGGTAAGCTATGGAAATTTGGTGGTCGACCCGCGAAATGTAATGGGGGGTACCCCCCCCGAACCCCCCCCCCCAAAATTAGGACCTCAAAAAATCCAAAAAATGGCCTAAAAATGCAAAATTTTCTGTATGTTAATGCTTTTTCGGAGAAAACAAGGCTTGTTTTGACAGTTTTAGGCGTTTATACGCGGTTTTAAAGCGATTTTAAGTCAAAATTTGAGAAAAATGTTTCAAAAAATGACCATTTTTGGGCAAAATTTAGCTAACTTTTTGGCTCCAAAAACGGCCGGGGCCGGGGGGGGTTGGGTGGGGGTAGCCGAAAGTTGGGGGAGGGGATGTCGAAAATTTGTTGGGGGGGGGGGCCAAGGGGGTCGAACCTTTTGGGGGGGGGGGGGGAGTACCCCCCAACCCCCCCCCCTGGGGAAACTATGCCGGGGGCCTCCAAAAATTTTTGGGGGGTTTGTAAAAATGGATAAAGCCGATTTCACACGATGGGGATTTTCATGGGGATTCCCCTGGGGATTCCCCCGGGGACACAACATTCGAAAGTTTTCCCAAAAATCCCCAGGGGATCCCCATGGGGCCTTTTCATGGGGATTCTGTTCACACGATGGGGACAGTGGACAGTCCCCAGGGGATTCTTACTATGGATAGCGTGTTGTCTGTGCATTGTTATTACGAATACGAACGAATGGAATTACTGAATCTTCACGATTTGAAGAGTATAATGTAATTTCAATTCAAAATATCATAATCAACATTTATTAACATTTATATCACTGGATTTAACTCGTGATAACTAACGTAAAACATATTTATAATAATTTAATCTAAAGTTTAGTCGTTTAGTGCAGCAGATAGTTTTGACAACGATTTTCCTTCTTTTTGTTTTTCATTTTTAATAATGAGTTATATATTTTAGTAGTTTTGCTTATCTTTGTTTTTAACAAATTATCAAACCTTGGGAAATTGAGGTACTGCACCCATTTTCCTTATCGCCGCACACATTATTTTTCCGGATTTAGTCAAAGTACGTTTAAAACTGCCTTGGCAACAATGTCAGCTGATTTTTGCTGCTCTCTGATTGGTTGTTTCATGGGGATCCCCATAGAAAATTGCTCGCCGAGCAATCCGTCCCCATGGGGATTTTCATGGGGATCCCCACGAAAATCCCCATAGAAATCCCCATGGGGCGTCCCCGTGGGGATAGATGGGGTCCCCATGGGGATCCCCATGGGGAAATCCCCTGGGGAATCCCCACGAAAATCCCCATCGTGTGAAATCGGCTTAAGTGGGTTACCCCCGCCCCCATTACACCTATGCCCCCAAACCCCCCACCAAAATTCGGACCTCAGAAATTTCACAAAATGGACAAAAAATGCAAAATTTTTCTTTAAAATAAGGCCTGTTTTTAACGTTTTAGGCGTATTTGCACCGTTTTAAATCCTCTTAAGGTGGTGATTCCTTTTGGTGCTTTCTGTTAGTTTACGGCACAAACCAAGTCGGAATTTCACGAAACTTTCCAAAACCACTTATTTTAGCGTTCTAACACCCTCTGCGCAATCCCGGTTCAAAAATTCAACATTTGCGTTCAAGTCGGTTTTAGCCAATTTGTGACAGTTGAACAGCAGCTGCATAGTTGTAACTACATTCATTCGAAAGATCTCGTTATGCTCTACATTTTTGCTTTTTAAAGTAGCCTTCTAGCTTTTCGCTATCGTGAGATATAACCGATTTTCTTATTTTGGCATTGAAAACTTGTCATTTCTGGAGAAATCAAATAATCCATTATTTCTCGAGCTGCACAAGCCGCAATATCAAACGAAGGGTATCATTTTAAAGACCCTACAGAGGCCAATTATCTGCGACATGATCGTTATCCAATTGCTATCCTACTAGCTGTAGTTTAAAAAATTTAGTTTTTTCAAAAACACGACCAATTTTTTTCTGGGGATTGTGGAGCATTCCCTATGCAATGTGAAGGACTGCCATTTTGCAGATGCGTTCTGTACTAAATTACCCCGAGACCCTTTTTTAGTTGCCCCGATTGCGGCTTTCTAGCGAACATGGTCGCTTGCCAAAGTTTGGAAAAGTAGACAAAATCCAGGTTGCGCATACCTTTTTGCTAATTTCTCCACAACGAAGAGCGATTTCTCAATAATTAAAAAAGGGTCCCCAGCTATTTTACAGATGTATCGATTGATATAACCGACGTCTCCCGAAAAAATTTATTTCAGCCTGCAAAAAATCCGGAATATTATTTTCCTTCTAAAATACAGTAAAATTAATTTCGAAAAACCAAACTTAATTTCATTGTATTCATTAAAAAGAGAAAATTTAAAGCTACAGTTTGATATTAAGATGGGTTTCTAACTCCAAATAATGAATGAGTAATAACGTTTCAAAGTTGATGACACCAAAAGGAATCACCACCTTAAGGTGCTGGTTTCCTTTTGTGCAGTGCTTTTTGTGGTGATATTTTGAAACGCTATAACTTTCGCAGTTTTGGGAGTTGGAAAGAGCTTTGTACATCGTTTTAAAGCTTATTATGTGTACACCCACATGAGCTTACGAAACTAGTAAAATTAGCAAAAAATAGCCAAAATTCTCTAACACACTGACATCTGGCAGGCTAAATATCGACCGAAAGTTTTTGAACATCGATTTCTCAAAACTGAAGAGTCGCCCAAAAGTTCTTTATGTGCCACTATATGAAGGACATATGGGCCGAGGGACGTTTTTTTGGATTTGGCTCTGCAGGTCGTAACGTTCGAGCAAATCGGCCAAATGCACGGTAACACGAAATTTCGCAACTTTACATTGAGTTTTCTTGCTACTCGATACGTTTTAGCCCAAACCAAGAAAAACGTCCCTCCGCAGAAATGCGAATATCGATTCTGGAAGAAATCTCCGGAATCTGTTGAGTAGTTTTTGAGAAATCGATGTTCGAAGCAAAATGGTCGCAGTTTTGCCAAAATCGTTTTTCCGCCAAATCTCTAGCTTAAAGCAATAAAGTCCCGCTAATAGGCATTCATAAGATGGGCATTTGGAAGATGTATCGATTGAGTATAAATAAGCCAACTTTGTCCTTAACATGTTTCAGTTATTTTGAAAAAACTGATTTCCTCAAAAATGGCCATTTTTGACCCTCAAAACAGTTTTTTGCTTATACTGACTTAACCACTGGAGATAGCGCAAAGGTTGTAAGAGCAAAAACGTTCATTTTCGTGTCCTGTTTCCAGCCATAACAACCAATTCCGTGTCTTGTCTACTTACTGGGAGCCTAAGGCCAAAAACCAAAACTTTCTTATCTTTTGGCTTAAAAATACGCGACTGGTCCGAGATTGTTAAAGAGCACGGAAATAGGTTATTTCGCAAGTTTTAGCTATCTACGTAAAGGATTAAAGCCGTATGAGTCAAAAATACCCGAAAGGAAACCAGCACCTTAAGGTCTTTTAAAACTTTTAATGTCTCTTAATGGGGGGTCGCAATTTTTCGACCATCTCTGATTTTTCACATTTTCACATATGTTGCAGTCCGCATGGGTCCGGATGGGTCCGCAAAACAAAAGTGTTTGTTGCAAAACTTCTCCTGTCATTCACAATAGCCCTCCAAAGGTGACCCCGGCATGTGTTAAACATAGAAAAATGAAAAAGTTAGGAAAATTTTTCTGCTACCAAAAGTTTGAGCGCTGTAAGAGCAAACCGGCTACAACTTGCTGTAAAATTAATCTAATTAGTTCTAATATCTATACGAGGTTATTTCCCGTTGGGCCGCTGATTTTATACGCATTTTCAAAGACCGGGGAAGTCGATTTTGCTCGAAATCGCTCTAAAAATGTGTAGGTCAGTGGACGTTTTGTCCTGTCGTGAGCTAACCCTTTTGTGTAGAAACGTCGCGTTTAGATATTAGCACAGTATGTTGATAGAACTTTATTTTGCATATAATCAATACCCATCAGAGCTTTTCAGTCGCTCACAGTTTTGGTAGCAGGAATTTCATTTTTCTTCAAACATCGTCATATTTCAAAAATTTCATGTTTGCTACTTTAGCCTGGACATGGCGACACTGGAAAACTGTTAAAGATATTGAAGCAGGCCACCGGAAAGACTTCCTCCGTCAGTGAGGCCATTAAGGAAACTGACGGCAGCTTAATCACAAAAGTCTCGCGGAATCTAGAGCGTTGGAAAGAGCATATTGACTCCTTCCTGAACCATCCTGATCCAAACAACCCTCTTTTCGAATTACCCTTTGAAGGATTCTTAAGGTGGCGCTTGCATTATCGGGATTATAGATATAAAATTTAGACCGATAGCTCAATTTTAAAGAAATCCCAACTAAACTTACTTTGGTTGGCGGGGCATCTTTTGACAAAATTTCGGCAACGGAGACCACGTGCGTGGCTAGCTACCGGTATGGCTTGAAATTTCGAAATTTTATTAAAGCTGCAAACGACAACGTCGAATGCACTATGTTAAAGAGCATAAAAAGCCCGTTACAACAATATGCATATCTCTCCTGTACGTGGTTGCAATCAAAAGTTACAGGCGGTTGAATATATGACAGAGTTACGTTTACCATTCTCAAAGCGAATGCCAATGTAAAAACCTATCGTTCGGAAATGAATTGTACAGGGCTTTTCACGTTGCTTTTCTGTTGGATTTGTTTCTTATTTCATGAAATACACTATGCGACTTATTAAAAGCATAATATTTGCGAAAAACTGAAGCGATTAGTGCGAAATTTTTCAATTTGATTTTCTCATAAATGCTGCGACCAAACTCGCTCAAATTTTGTATGCACGTTTATTTGACGGGTACGCAGGGGCAACTTTTTTAGTTTTTGTTTAAATCGTATATTCCGTGAGATATTGACTTTCAAAGTTTTCGAATATTCATAAAATACTCAAAACTGCATAAATCGAAAAACTGAAAAAATTGCCCCTGCGTTATGTTCATTTACGCGTTTGTGCCAAATTTGAGCTAATTTCATTCAGCCGTTAATGAGTGACAGCGTTTTGAAAATTTCAACTTATCCCTCTTGTGTAAGTCCCAAGCCAAGCACTGGATTATTCAAATTCTACATATTGCTAGCATTTAGCATCAGCTACCTATGCTGAAGGTTTGAAATAGATTCGTTGGAAAATAAACTCAGGAGAACCGTTCCCGGTAATGCAAGCGCCCCC
>JASAND010024499.1:0-12723 GCA_030248195.1 Trissonchulus latispiculum
CAATTAGATAGCCAAATTTGACACTAGACCATGCCGGTTCCAAAAAATTATCAGTTTGGAATTAGTTTCTGATCCGGTTTTTGTCGGCTTTTGTAACCGGTGTCGTATATTATTTTGTCATTTCATGCCGAAATACCGCCTAAGCTAATTCAATAACAGATGCCCCTTTAATTTCTCTTGTATCTCATTGTATCTAATTAGAATTGATTGCTCTTGCGAAAACTATTATTTTTGATCTAAAATTGATGTTGATGTAATGATTCAATGGTACAGGAAGTAAGCCAATTGGTTAACCGAATCTTTAACTAAAAACGGCTGAAGTAACGTTCGGTTAAATATATGCAGGGGCGTATCTAGGAATGAACTCTGATAATGGCAAAAAGGGGCACCCTCCAGTTTTCTTTTCTATTCACGATTTGCGACAAACCAAAACGTCAATCAAAACCATTAATGGCCACATCAACATCAATTTTGGATCGAACTGATCGTCGTCGCAAGAGCTATAAATTGCAATTAATACAATAAATGAAGATTATGGGCAAACTGTGTAGAATTAGCTTAGGTGGCATTTCGGCACGAAGTGTCGAAATAATGTACGATACCGTTTACAAAAGCTGGCACGAAGATGACCGGGGACTAGTTCCAAGCTGGTGGCTTTTGGAACCGACGAAGCGAGTAGCTTAAAATTAGTCTATCTGCGAAACTTTGCCATTAGTTTTGAAAAAACAAAAATCAAACGTTTGTTTCGTATTTTTGACTGTTTTTCAGCAGTTTTTGTTTTGCAGAGAGAAATTTAGGGTAGCGACCCATCGGTGTGAAAAATTTGATTGTTCATTCATGATGTTTGTTTCTCTGCTGCGAAAACAAAAATCAAAAATCAAACTATTGTATCTTAATTTTTTGAATTAAACAAAATTCAAAAATCAAAACCAGCGCGTTGGTCTATATTAGCTCTCCAAATAATCAAATGTTCGCAGAATACACTGACCATTTACCAACCAATCACCACGAGACATCCATTTCAAAGATGTATTTGAAAACAAAGGAATTTGTATGAGTTAACGACTTTCAAATAATGAAATCTATTGCTTTGAAATCATAGCATTATTATCTAGTACTTAGTTGATCAACGGCATATGTCAATTTCTATTTTAACATTACAACAGCTTTTAAAAATAATCAAGACTTAAATTAAAATTAACTAAATTTCAATTACAATAACTTACATAATACATAGTAACCACGGTTTCGTAACCAGGCGCAGCTGTAAAACCATCTAGAGCTGGCAACGAAACCAATCCGGGCTCGTCAATGCTCACTCTCACACCTACTACCTCAGTCATAGGCAAATATTCTTCCTGGTTTGCATAAATATCCATGGAAAGACCTAAACGATGTGTTAAGAATACAACGTAAGCAGAAATGGTAATATTAAACAGCAAATCGTTAACCGCGATTTTGCATAAGCTGACAAGAAAACAACATGTTGGGCCTGTCATTCAGTACTACCTCCGTTCCCAAGAATTGTAACTACTGCTCCAGAATCTTTCTGAGGCGGCAAATCCTACATTACAACAAAACGTTCCATTACACGGTACACGTTTTCAAAACTAAAAAACGTTTTTCCGGCAACTTTATCTTGCCTTTCACCAAGCTTTAATACATTAAAAAGGTTCATGCCGGAAGCTTAAACCGTTAGCTACAACATCACGTCTTTGAAACAGATCTTAGATCCTTGAAACTTGATTTAATTAGTTAAAACTAAGTTAATTGATATGAGCGTTTATAAAATATCTCATTAGCTGCAGAAAACATTCTGCAGAACTCCTATAATTGGAGCTAAACAGAAATATGGGCTGGTTTGCTGTCTAATTCTTGCTAAAACATATTTTCAATGAAACTAGAACGCAGAACTGGAAGTAAATCATCATGATCTGAAAACAACTATTTGTTCAGCAAAATTTCCCAGCAAACGTCTTTATTAGCCGGAATCTTGTTGGTTAGAACTAAGGTGTCTAAGTCTCGCAGGAATCCGGTTGCTCTAGTCGAAAATTGGACATCGGGACGAAGGCTTTTGATTGATAGAAAATCAGCTCTTTCCATCCTTCTTAAGCATTAGATATGCATGAACCTGAGGTGGATCTCTCAATATTGGAGTGTTCAAAATGCTTTGATCCACCGAGCACACCGTCAAGTCCAATGAATGCTTAATTTTTCGGACTATGTCTATGAGAAGGGCCATCACTACAGCAGTTGGGACGTCACAGCAAGGAAGCATAACCACAATATCTGTAAGCTACATTAAAATGAATAACTAGCGAATACTGAATATCTACCTTCATTTCAAAAGCTCCTGAAAGAAATTCAGTCAGGGTGTAGTAAGTAATAGACTTACTTGCACTTACCATATGGCATTCCAGCTCTAGCCGTGCAACTTCGATTATAATCCGTCATATTGTTAAATACGAAGCAGTTTCCCAATTGATAATCGTGAAACATTTCAGTGAATAATCTAAATGCCAATACACGCATAATCTTCAATTCATTGCCTGCTATTAAATAGTAAATTACCGTCCAGCACAACAAATACATAATATATGTGCTGATAGTTTCATGAACTTTATTGGTTTTGGCTTGTAACCGTTGGAAAGCTAAGGGTGTTGCTCTCGGGCTGTAGGATGTTGCTTACGTCTAACTAAATCCCTAGGAATGGGATCGTATTCCATAAAAAATTTGGCAGGTGTGAGCATTGAGACATGCAGACAGACTTAAATCAAATAGTCAGATTGTAAGCAAATAGGTCAGCTCAAAATTAGTCTGTTAACTCAAGGTAACTAAACTTAAACTTAATCACAACGTAAATTATTTCATTGCGCCATGGGGCATAACTGTCTTTTTATTATCATTATTAAGATGTAATTATTAACACGTAAACAGGTAAACAGGTATTAACATGTTCAAATTTGTATTTTGACGCAAAGATCTTTGTTAATAATGCTTCCTTGGAAAAGTGAGGAACTAATTGCATTAATGTGGCTATACTACTTTAATAAATGTTTACAATAGAATTCAAATGGTGTCTGCTAGCAAAGTTTACCTGTCGCAAGTTTTGGCAAATCCATTGAAACTACAGTTTCCAACTATTTCATTCAATTTATTGCTTGCGTCTTTTAACAATGTCAGATCAGATGTTGCACTTAGAATGGATGTCAAATGTTTAGTAGAACTAAGCAGTGCTAGTTCGGAGGCATCTTTTGATAAGCCAGAAGACATGCTCTGAAATACCAATTTAATACAAGTACATGTTGTCATTTTAATCTTGCGATACTTTGGAAGATTCGTGTATTCAATGGCTCATTATACTTACGTGGGTTCACGTAGTGAAAGTCATGTACATTGGTACACGAATTCCGACAAAGCTTGATGAGACTGTGCCTCCGTAGCTCAGTCGGCAGAGCGTTTGCCTAGTGCGCAAAATGTCGTGGGTTCGAGTCCCACCGGAGGTCCGAATTTTTCGGACCTTCGGTGGTACATGACTTTCTTCTTCTTTCTGATTTATATCTGTAGAACAAGTGCGACGGCCCTTGAGCTTGCTCTTCCTCCACTTTGTTTCTACTTACGTGGGTTCACGTAGTGAAAGTCATGTACATTGGTACACGAATTCCGACAAAGCTTGATGAGACTGTGCCTCCGTAGCTCAGTCGGCAGAGCGTTTGCCTAGTGCGCAAAATGTCGTGGGTTCGAGTCCCACCGGAGGTCCGAATTTTTCGGACCTTCGGTGGTACATGACTTTCTTCTTCTTTCTGATTTATATCTGTAGAACAAGTGCGACGGCCCTTGAGCTTGCTCTTCCTCCACTTTGTTTCTACTTACGTGGGTTCACGTAGTGAAAGTCATGTACATTGGTACACGAATTCCGACAAAGCTTGATGAGACTGTGCCTCCGTAGCTCAGTCGGCAGAGCGTTTGCCTAGTGCGCAAAATGTCGTGGGTTCGAGTCCCACCGGAGGTCCGAATTTTTCGGACCTTCGGTGGTACATGACTTTCTTCTTCTTTCTCATTATAATGTCAACGGAAAATATTGTTCTGTTGAAAAATGTCTAACCTTCAAATAGTAAGAAAATCTGTCAACTTTATCAGCATCTACGCAATGAGTTTTCCGCAGGTTGCTAGAACATATTTCATCATTATTGCAGTTTGAGCTTCCACAATGGGTTCCTACAAAAGTGGGAATTTAGTAAGAAAACAATAAAGAGTCAGTTAAAATGTACTATTATAGTAGCTGACTTCCCCAACAGTTAGTCCAGATTTAAACAGTTATGAGAAACTTGAAATATAAGTCACCAATAACCAATAAATTCCACCTATTTCCATAATAAACTAACACAAATCTTTGTCAATCGAAGTTTATAAATACGATAGTTCAATATTTTTGTCAACGCGCATTGAGGTTCATCCACGTGAAGCTTAGGTTTAAGTGTATTGATCATATTCTTCGAATCAATAATTTGAATTTGATAACATTAAATAAACATGAATGCTGTGTGTATTACCTCTCAGCAGAAGTGGAAAGCCAGTGAAAACGGATTGTCCAGGCTTGACCGGTAGATTAAAAGCTTCATCGTACTTCAGATCATTTCCTGTTAGATGAGGAAAAGATGGAATCAAAACTTCTGCGGATGCAGCTTTGGTGATAGTATGAGTACTGGCTAGGGTTTTTGTTGACTTCTTGGTAGCAAATGTAGTATACATTAAACTTGCTACAGAAGAAGAAATATTTATGGACGTAGTAAAGATCGCTGTGCTCGAAGTTGCCATCATAGTTATTTTAGCGGTTAGTTCTTTTTTGATGTTGGTTTTAGATATTGACGTCTGGATGTAAATCTCGGAGATGCTACTGTTTGAGCTCATTTTCGTTTCAGGTTTACCGGTTGAACGCACTGTGGCTTTAAATGTTGGCATGTTCAAAAACACACTGGCAGGAGTAGTATTTGTGGTTGCAGTAGTAGTAGGTGAGGTAGCAGTAGTAGTTGGAGTAGTAGTAGTAGTTGGAGTTGTAGTAGTAATTAGAGTGGGAGCAGTGGTAGTATGAGGAGTGGTAGTAGCAGTTGGAGGGGCAGTAGTAGTAGTAGTAGTAGTAGTAGTAGTAGCAGTAGTGGTAGCAGTAGTAGGAGTGGTAGTTGTAGGAACGCTGGCTTTAGTTGGAGTGGGAGTAGTAGTTGGAGTGGTAGTAGTAGTTGGAGTGGTAGTATGAGGAGTGCTTCTAGCAGTTGGAGTGGCAGTAGCAGTAGTAATAGTAGTAGTGATTGCAGCAGTAGGAGTGGTAGTTGTAGGAGTGCTGGCAGTAGTTGGAGTGGGAGTAGTAGTTGGAGTGGTAGCAGTAGTAGTAGTAGCAGTGGCAGCAGCAGTAGGAGTGGTAGTTGTAGGAGTGCTGGCAGTAGTTGGAGTGGGAGTACTAGTTGGAGTGGTAGCAGTAGTTGGAGTGGTGGTAGTAGTTTGAGTGGTAGTAGTAGCAGTAGTTGGAGTGGTAGCAGTAGTTGGAGTGCTAGTAATAGTTTGAGTACTAGTAGTAGTAGTAGTTTGAATGGTGGTGTGAGGAGTGCTAGTAGCAGTAGGAGTGGTAGTTGTAGGAGTGCTGGCAGTAGTTGGAGTGGGAGTAGTAGTTTGAGTGGTAGCAGTAGGAGTGGTAGTTGTAGGAGTGCTGGCAGTAGTTGGAGTGGGAGTAGTAGTTGGAGTGGTAGCAGTAGTTGGAGTGGTGGTAGTAGTTTGAGTGGTAGTAGTAGCAGTAGTTGGAGTGGTAATGGTAGTAGTGGTAGCAGCCGTAGGAGTGGTAGTTGTAGGAGTGCTGGCAGTAGTTGGAGTGGGAGTAGTAGTTTGAGTGGTAGCAGTAGTAGTAGTAGTAGTAGTGGTAGCAGTAGTTGGAGTCGTAGTAGTAGTTTGAGTGGTAGTAGTAGCAGTAGTTGGAGTGGTAATGGTAGTAGTGGTAGCAGCCGTAGGAGTGGTAGTTGTAGGAGTGCTGGCAGTAGTTGGAGTGGGAGTAGTAGTTGGAGTGGTAGCAGTAGTTGGAGTGGTGGTAGTAGTTTGAGTGGTAGTAGTAGCAGTAGTTGGAGTGGTAATGGTAGTAGTGGTAGCAGCCGTAGGAGTGGTAGTTGTAGGAGTGCTGGCAGTAGTTGGAGTGGGAGTAGTAGTTGGAGTAGTAGCAGTAGTTTGAATGGTGGTAAGAGGAGTGCTAGCAGCAGTTGGGGTGGTAGGAGTACTTAAAGTAGTAGTAGTAGTAGTAGTAGTAGTAGTAGTAGTAGTAGTAGTAAACATTTTAGCAGTAGTAGTAGTTGTTGTAGTAGTAGGAGGCATAGTTATATTAGCTGTAATAGTAGCAGCAGCAGTACTTAATGTTGTAAATTCGGCTGCCTTCATGGTTGCAGTTGTTATTTCTTCTGTGGTAAGAAGAATAACAAGTGTTCTCTTCATGGTAGAGCTCACGGAGCCAGTGTTTTGTATGGTCATACTGGCAGTTGACAGTTTGATAATGGGCAATCTTGATAATATTGTCACAGGCATCGTTGCCGTCGTAGTCGTAACCGTCATCAAATTTATCGCAGCGGATGTACTTGTTACTAGAGTGGAATGAGCTATCGTAATGTCAATGGTTGGGGTATTTGCAGTGGAGGTGTAGATAGTAATGATATCACTGGCACTTTCAGTGATTAGGGTTGTTGTAGTTGTTGCGGTAAGAGCTGTAGCTGTTGCGATGGGAGTGATGATTACAGTAGTGATGGTGGGGACGCTGCTGGTGGCAGGATTAGTGGTCGTATTTATTTTGTTGCTGATAAGTTTGATAGACGTCGACGCGGCACAGGGGGTTGCAGTCCTAATGGTGGATTGCGAATCAGTAGTGGTGGTAAATATAGCGTTGACATCGAAAGTGGTGGCTCCGGTAATCGTAGTATCGACGGTGGTGACATTGGTAGTGGTTGTTGTAAAAGCAGTATCGGTGGTGACGGTTTCCGTAGTCATTGTATCGGAGGTGGTAATTACAATGGTGGTTTCAGTGCCTGAAACAGTTTCAGTAGTTGCAGTAGCAAAAGTAGTTGCAGTAGTTATTGCCGGAGTATTAGAAGTTGTTTTAACAGTGGATGAGGTGGAGCTGGCTGAAAGTGGAGTGCTGGCAGCGGTATGCATGGTACTGATGCTTGCGATGTTGGTAGTAATTAAGGTGCTGGTAAAGGAAGGAGTGGGGGAAGAAGTGGAGGCAGCGATGACCTTGCTTGCAGTTGAAATGGAAGTAGTAGTAAGAGCCGTGGTAGCTGTGGAAGATAAGAAGGTTGTGACGTAGGTGGTAATGGTGATGATTGATGATGTTTCGATCGTGATGGCGTCTGTGGGTGCACTCGAAAAACTTCTGCTAACGGTGGGGATGGTTGCCAGAGCGGATGCAATGCTAATTGTGGTGGTGATGGTAGAAGTTGCTGTAGTGGTCTCGGTGTATAACTTAGGAACACTATTGGTCGGTGATGCTACGGTTGCGCTTACCATGTTGGTGGTTGTTGCAGCAGAACTGATAGTCGTTGGTGGCATTCGTTCAGTTGTTGTAGAACTCAATGAAGTTGTTATTGTTGAGACTACAGTGGAAAACAGTGTCGAAGTAGAAGACGATGTTGAAGTAGAAGACGAAGTAGATGTCGGACACTCTTAAGTCAAGAATATCATTATTTCACATGGTCACTATATATTTCAGCAACAATGAATATTGCAACGAAGGCACAATACTTGTTGCATAAGATTTGTTGCACAAAATGTCATTTTGTACTCAGTAAGTAATCCGTTTGTACTTATAATAATAATAATATTAATCGTATTTACAACTAGACTTGAAGCCATTTTCTCTATTTGTTTCGGAATCTTGCATTAAAAACTAAGATTTACCAGCAGCATTTGTTGTAATTTAGGGTCAAAGAGTGACATTTTCCAAAAAATCAAATTTCAAAAGAAATCTAATTTGATTTTAAAAGCCATATGCATTTTTAAGCTTGTGCCAAGACGATCTTGAATATGTAAAGGAAAAATATTTTCCGTTGACCACGGTCTCGCATTTCTATACCAAAACACAATGGTTCGTGCGTACAGTCGACACTATAATGTTATTTACTAATTTTAATTTTATTGAGTGCATATAAATGCAGCATTCTTTGGAGTAACATACTACTTTAAAATAAAATTTTGTTCAAAAAAGATTTCGTCATTCCTTATTCACAAAATGCAGATTTTATGATAGCTATCTGGAAACAATTTTGAGATAGCCAATAATTTCGACTTCAAAGTTTTTTCGATTTTAATTTAATAAAAGGTTTCATGATGGGACACTACCAAAACACGTATATTGCTCACTCTATCAACTGACCTGTTTCACTGCATGAAGGAAAGCAGTATTCCCATGATCCTCCTGCATAGCACCATGGCCCTTTTTTGAAGGCAGGATTCCGGCAATAATTGTTATTACCATAGAAAGGCCAAGCGAAATTGCGATCACCTAGCGAAGGAGTGAATGTTTTCCAGTTTTCACATTCTATACCATATTTCGTAGTGGTCTTGGTTCCCAGATAGATGTCACCAAGTTCACATCCAGGTATATCGTCATTCCAGCAGTCACATTCCTCGTTATAGCAATCAGATTCCTCTACAAGGTCACATTCCATAAATTCCCAGTCTCAATACAGATTAATTCATTTCACGCATAATTATTGGATTCATAAAACATCCACGTTGCAAAATGATTCTGCGTCTGTCACATAATTAGACTAATAGGGCAAACTTACGGAAATGTAATTGTATAGTATTCTCTATTGAATGGATTTCAAAGAAAGGAAGTGAGTATCTGTCCAAATCGCATTATATAAGCTACGTTCAGCGTCATTTCGCATTTACTCTTTGCTAGTCTGTGAACCTGTCTGTGCCGAAACATACAATAGCCTCCTTCACTTAACATGCTCAATACGACAAATTGACGTTTGAAATAGTATACCTGGTCCGTCACACTCTTCTAGGCATTGTTCATACCGTCGCTCCGGATCTGTGGTATAGCACCAAGGTATCACAGCTCCGTCCGGTTGAGCACACGCAGTTGTATTTCCTGGCTCAGGGTAGTTATGGACATGTGGAACTTTGTCAAGCCAATTCTGACATGGAATACCGCTTAATGTGATAGACTTGTTGCCTTGATAAGCACTAAACCAATCGCAGCCTAGTTTTCTTGAATAATAGCAGTTCCTGGATTCATCGAAGCAGTCGAGTTCTTCTGAAATGTAAAATGGTGTTATTCTAGGAAATTCAAAACTGAGAGTATCTGATGCTAGTAATTTACGGACAAAGTACCTAAATCTAAGGGCACCCTATATTTTGGAATTGAGAAGCTTTTCACACTGAAAATTTAAAATTCAGTTTTACGATTTTATTTTAAGTTTTAAGGAGATGATTCCTTTTCGACACGCTTCGGTGGTTGACGGTTAAAATTAAAACTAAATTTAATGAAACGTCCCAAAATATAGTCTTTTAGCACTTTAACACCCTCCGCACAGTCCAGAAATTCGACATTTCCTTTTAAGGCGGTTATTGGCAATTTTCTTTAGGTGAGCAGCAACTGCATGGTTATTACTATATTCTTTCGAAAGATCTTGTTGCGTTCCACACTTTGCTTTTTAAAGCAAGTTTTCAGCTTTTCTCTGTAGTTGATGTAGCCAACTTTCGCATTTTCGCGTTTTCGCTAAAACTCAAATGGTTCATTGCTTTGCGCAGTTAGACTCACGAAATTAATAAGACTAATGACTGCCGACTACTAAGTTAAGGTCCTTAGACTACAGATGAATACCGTGGTGTGTGACAGCGGAGTAATATGAGACCTGACCAACTAAATCAAATAACAAGGTTACAGCGAATTTACTGGTGCCTGACATGCAAGCAGCTTAACACAGACAAATCTACCAAATATAAACCAAAATTACAATGCTAATTGAATAACTTTGCATTAAACTACGACAAGCACCAGAAACTCTGACAAGCTCACAAAGTAATCCGAAATGGACTTCCACCGAATTAATAAAACACACATCACACCAACCGAACCTAACCGCAATTAACCCCACGTTGCCGAACTTATAATTTAGTTAGGTAACCTAAACGTTTAGACATCAATATAAGATGAAATTATTGAGTGTTTGCTTAAACTTATCGTTGAAATCACTTGGACTAATCACGACTATAATTTATGTCCTCCCAGCAGGTGCAACAACTTCACAACTTCTTTAGCTACGAAAGCCGGAAAAATAAACTAAGGGTGTCGCTTTGAAGATGCCACAGAGGGTAATTATCGGAGGCATGGTCATCACCCACCTGTCATTGTACTGGCTGCTATCATGGTTGTGTTTGACATTTGTGCTGATTGCCTATCTTGCATAATTGCACCAGCCAAGTTAATTTGCATATTATTCCTTGACATTGCTGTAGACTTTGCTGTATAGGCCCATGCATTCTTACTGTTAATCACTCATGTTGTTTCTGTGCAAAAAAGCCGTTGAATTCGGCCTACGGCTGCATAGCCGAGTATCTTCTTATATACTCGAAGTGTTGTATCCATCTCGACACTAATCATAATAATGTCTTTTTTGTAAAAACATTGCCAAATTTCCTACAGCTACTGTGGAGAACTCAGTACATAAGCAAGAGGGCTGCCACTTAGCAGATATGTTTTATACAAAATACCCCGTTCTCTTTTAGTTAGTGCTTTCTAAAGTCTGACCAAAAAATGTAGGGAGCGAAATTGTTTTGTTTATACTGAATTACCTTTACATTTTCGCTGCAGCAATGTATATATTTTCTGAACCGTCATGGCATGAACTTTCTATTGGTTGAAAAAATTTATTAAAAAATTAAAATTCATCAAAAGAAGCCGATTTTTTAAGTTTTGAAAGATCAGTAGAAGCCAGGAACTAGCCGTTCGGTGGAACATTAGTCCATGTCCCAGGCATTTTGAATCCCGAATATCAGCTGATTTAGTCAAAAATTGCGATAGTTATTCAATTTTTTCGATTTTCAAAATCCTTTGATCTTTGCCGTTTTTCCAACTTTGACTGGCTATTACTCGCGACTCACTCAATGCAAAAAATTTTTGATTGGATTTTCAGGACCGCTTACGTGTCAGCTTTCATGTGATATATGTGGTTTTTCAAAATTTGAAAATCGATTTTTTCGAAAAATACCACTTTTTGACCCAAAAGTTCGACAATGCGAATCCAGCAAAAGTGGGTAAAAATAACATTATCATAAAGTTTAATCTGAGCTGAATCCAACGATATAAATTTTTCGTTGCTACGGCTTAAATTACCACAGCAACGAATTTTTAAACAATTTCCTATTTCAGCTGATTTCTGACAAGTTGTGCTATATTGTGGATTGATTTGCCGCAAATAGTGTAAACTAGCCAAAAACCGGCTAAAAAGCGAAATTGTTTAAAAAATTCGTTGCTGGGGCAATTTAAGCCGTAGCCACGAAAACTTTATATCGTTGGATTCAGCTCAGATTAAACTTTATGATAATGTTATTTTTACCCACTTTTGTTGGATTCGCATTGTCGAACTTTTGGGTCAAAAAGTGGTATTTTTCGAAAAAATCGATTTTCAAATTTTGAAAAACCACGTATATCACATGAAAGCTGACACGTAAGCGGTCCTGAAAATCCAATCAAAAATTTTTTGCATTGAGTGAGTCGCCAGTAATAGCCAGTCAAAGTTGGAAAAACGGCAAAGATCAAAGGATTTTGAAAATCGAAAAAATTGAATAACTATCGCAATTTTTGACGAAATCATCTGATATTCGGGATTCAAAATGTCTGGGACATGGGCTAATGTTCCACCGAACGGCTAGTTCCTGGCTTCTACTGATCTTTCAAAACTTAAAAAATCGGCTTCTTTTGATGAATTTTAATTTTTTAAAAAATTTTTTTCAACCAAAAGAAAGTTCATGCCATGACGGTTCAGAAATATATACATTGCTGCAGGAAAAATGTAAAGGTAATTCAGTATAAACCAAACAATTTCGCTCCCTACATTTTATGGTCAGACTTTAGTTAAAATGGTTGCTTGCCTATGTTGAGAAAACCTGGCAAAGTCCAGGTTACGCACACATCTTAGCTAATTTCGATTGAGCTTTGAGCAAGTTCCAGTATGTGTGAATATGTACGAAATGTGAGTTTCAGACAGGTTTTTTGGTTAAAAGCTAAAAGCTTAAAGAACAATGCAAACGTTCTGCAATTTGAAATTTGCCTCTCAATAGGAGGAACAAGATCACCCCTAAAAGGGGAATATTCCATCGTTGAGCCATTTACGCATCACTTTTTAAAATTTGCTGATTCAAATTTACAAAGATTTAAGCTCAAGTTTACCCATTCCACAACTTTAACGTGAAGTTAAACGTGACATAAAACTTATTAATTATAGACTGTTGCTATAATTGGAAAAGCAAAGTGGAGAAGAATGCAGTACTGAATGTTGCACAAACTTGATGTCAGGTCAGAATGCAAGTTTGCAGACTGCTCCCTGGGGGCAGTTTCATAAAAGTTCTCTAGTCCTCGAGTTCTCAAGTTGCAAGTTGCAAATCTCAAGTCTCGAGTGCGGATCTCAAGTGTTTCATAAACATTTTACGCAAACTCGAGAAAATCAACCCAACTTGCAAGCC
>JASAND010024500.1:0-19561 GCA_030248195.1 Trissonchulus latispiculum
GCCACAGGCCGCTGGGTCCACTTTGGAGGGGTCCTCCGATGACAAAAAATGTTCGCCTCACCAAGGGCTTTCATCTGATACCAAACTTGGCCACTTTTGGAAAAATCGATTTTTGGCCATTTTGGACCGGTCCGGACCCTGGTCAGGGCGCCACAGGCCGCTGGATCCACTTTGGAGGGGTCCTCCAATGACAAAAAATGTTCGCCTCACCATGGGCTTTCATTTGATACCAAACTTAGCCACTTTTGGAAAAATCGATTTTTGGGCATTTTGGACCGGTCCGGACCCTGGTCAGGGCGCCACAGGCCGCTGGGGTCACTTTGGAGGGGTCCTCCAATGACAAAAAATGTTCGCCTCACCAAGGGCTTTCATTTGATACCAAACTTGAAAACCTTTCAAAAAATTGATTTTGGACCGGTCCGGACCCTGGTCAGGGCGCCACAGGCCGCTGGGACCAGTTTGGAGGGGTCCTCCAATGACATAAAATGTTCGCCTCACCAAGGGCTTTCATTTGATACCAAACTTGAAAACTTTTCAAAAAATCGATTTTGGACCGGTCCGGACCCTGGTCACGGCGCCACAGGCCGCTGGGTCCACTTTGGAGGGGTCCTCCGATGACAAAAAATGTTCGCCTCACCAAGGGCTTTCATCTGATACCAAACTTGGCCACTTTTGGAAAAATCGATTTTTGGCCATTTTGGACCGGTCCGGACCCTGGTCACGGCGCCACAGGCCGCTGGATCCACTTTGGAGGGGTCCTCCAATGACAAAAAATGTTCGCCTCACCAAGGGCTTTCATTTGATATCAAACTTGACCACTTTTGGAAAAATCGATTTTTGGCCATTTTGGACCGGTCCGGACCCTGGCCAGGGCGCCACAGGCCGCTGGGGCCACTTTGGAGGAGTCCTCCAATGACATAAAATGTTCGCCTCACCAAGGGCTTTCATTTGATACCAAACTTGAAAACTTTTCAAAAAATCGATTTTGGACCGGTCCGGACCCTGGTCACGGCGCCACAGGCCGCTGGGTCCACTTTGGAGGGGTCCTCCGATGACAAAAAATGTTCGCCTCACCAAGGGCTTTCATTTGATATCAAACTTGACCACTTTTGGAAAAATCGATTTTTGGCCATTTTGGACCGGTCCGGACCCTGGCCAGGGCGCCACAGGCCGCTGGGGCCACTTTGGAGGAGTCCTCCAATGACAAAAAATGTTCGCCTCACCACGGGCTTTCATTTGATACCAGACATGGCCACTTTTGGAAAAATCTATTTTTGGCCATTTTGGCCACGGTCCACGGTCCGGACCCCTGGCCAGGGCGCCACAGGGGTCCGGGCGAAACCTACTATAGCCTATGCTGTAGTGCCCCCGCACCCCACCCCAAGTAAGAGAGACCTGCTCACTGTAGATATTTCTGTAGAAGAGGTTAAAGTTGGAGTTGCGACACGGTAGGGCCCACCACCATCCGGGTGCCCCCCAGCCACATGGATAGGTCCTAGAGCGAAACTAATGGGCCCTTTAGATTCACCATATAGGGGTTCCTATTCGAATACGAAACCTCAGCCCAGCAGCTCTTATGTATAGGGCTGCCTACTCCGTAGGCCCAGACCCCCCTTTTACACGTTAATTAGTGACCCCTGGCCAGGGCGCCACAGGAGACCTGCCGACATCTAATATAGCCTATGCAGTAGTCCACCCTTGGGTCATGCCAAAACCCCAATATGAGAGCCCAGCTTCGCGCGCTGCGTTCTATTTCGAAGCTACAAAATTTTCGGACTTGGTTTTTTTTCGGGGGTCACTTGGGGGGTCCCCACCGGGGGGGTGGGGCCATCTGGGGGTGTCCGGGAACCGCGGAAAGTAATTTCCCCGGAATTGAGGAACTTTTTGTACAAAAAAAACCTAAAATAGTACGGCTCTGAAGGGTCCTCCGACCTGCACCCCTAGGGGGAAAAAATGGAGAGAAACGCGACCTGCGCGGGGGGCCAATTTCCATATCTCAAGATCTACCTGGCCGATCCGGCTGAAATTTTCACAGCATGTACCCCTGCCCACAGGCTCTTCACACACCAAGATTGAGCCCGATCGGTCCACTCCTCCGCTGGCCACAGGCCAAACAATGTCCAGATTATACACATTGCGTCAAATTTTCCCTATTCTAGGGGGAGCGCTAACGCGCTCCCCCTAATTTAGTAAACAAACTCCCCCCTCCGAATTGTTTGAATGCTCCGAAAAAATAATACCTTTATTTAACAATTTAAAAATTTACGGGTGCGCTGGAATATTTTAGCTAGTTTGTTAATATTTCAGGAAAAAACGAAAAATCTTTTGTAATAAATAAGTTGGCGCAAATTTGGTATTTAGATCATGGCATATATTATGTAGGAATCCGAGTTTTGTATAAACATTCTTTAAGCGTACGCAGCAATGTGAGTTTTGACACAAAAAAATTAGGCGCAAATAGGAATTGGAGTTTTGAAAACAATTAGGGGTACGTAGGAGTAAGCGAATAAGTACAACATTGCGTGCAAGAATCCATGCAGAGCTATTTAATCCGTCCAGCACTTTCATTAGGGGAGTTTATCGCACAGAAATATCTAACTACTATAACTAAACTAAAACTAAAAACTATAGGCCATAAAATATCTAACTTTTAACAGAACATATGAGCCAGCGAGTGAGGTGGGTACATTGTAGAATCAGAAGATAACGCTGCACTTGACTCTGGCAAAAATTTCGGTCGATTTCAACACCTCAACGTTAAGTGATCACATAGAAAGTTTTAGACTTTAATGCACACAAAATACGTATGCGTATTAAACTGATTAGTTGCACACCTTTGCGGCCGACACCGTTCGTTGTCCAGCCATCGTTTTTAAGCAACGGCTCAGGATTAGAGGTTCGCACCACCAAATGTTGCATATCACGCCATGTTAGGTTGCGACTACAAAGAAAACAAACTAATATTTTTAAATTTCTCCTACATAAGTACAAATACCCTTGCAATTACAGATTTTTACTACAAATTACATGTTGACTAGTCAGTTATAATTTCGCTAAGTTCTTAACTAATTTCACAAGAAGAAAATGACTCACTTGGCTTCCAGCGCCAAAGCAACAATACCAGCTGCCAGCGGAGCACTGGCACTGGTTCCTGTGTGGGACTGAGTACAAGTGTTAGGCATGTCAACAGTAACCTAAAATGATAAGTCTTCTAAATGGATGATAGCAATCCTTGGTCAACAAACATGTATGCACAATGGTTACAGAATAGAACTGCAGCTCTAACAAGGCTAACTTCTGTCGGCTAGAAGCACTGGCGGATCCAGGATTTGGTGACGGGGGAGACAGTAAATTTTTTCACCGGGGGGGTCTGGGGGGCTGATCCCTCCAGAAGTTAAAAAATTTGTTTTTGCAATATAATCCGTGTTGGTAACTTTAATTCTTTTCATATTCAAGACCTGAGAACATTTATTAAAATATTATTGTTAATGTTAATTTTCTCCAAAAAATTGGATGCATTTCTAGCTTTTCCTTCATAAATGCAAGAAACATGCCGTTGAAAATGAATAAAGTCGCGACGAAGACGCGAATTCTTTAGTTTTTGTCCTTTTACCTACTTTTCTCCTTTATTTTTCCTACCTTCGAATTGTAAAGGGGGAGGCCCCTGTATCCGCCCCTGGCTAAAAGTGAATTGAAGATATTTACGAGAAACTAAAAGATCAACCCAGAAAGCACAGCACGTCTGAGCATCCTAGCATTTGCAATGGTAGGCCGCTTGGAATTTCGGCATTGTACATAACCTAACAAATTACAATACAGTGCGAACAGTACTAAAAGCTTACTATAGCAGGTTGTGTGACACCGGCAGAGCTATAGGTAGTAGTCAGTGTACTGGGACATTCCTCCAAATACCAGGGACGACCATTATCAAAGGTAGTCGAGCTAACGCTCAGTGTATAGATGGAGGTTGTATAGCCATCACAGGAACAGCTGTCTCCATGAGCACCACCATTTCCGGAAGCCCAAATAAAAATGTTGCCTAGACCATTTCTGCCCTAAAAATAATTAAAGCAGAAGTCGAACTGTGCTGAAAGATTTTAAGTTAAGTGAGTTTTGTTTTGTAAGCAGATTTCATTAGCAATAAATACGTAATCATAAAACGTAGTATACTAGAATTTTTAGGTCCAGAATGTGATAACGATCCAGCTTTTGGGAGGCACATTTCTAACAAACTTTGCAAGAACTCGACATGTTAGAAATATATTTGAACTTATGGGACATTCAAATTACGTATGTTGCCCGTATATCGAAAGAAGCGAAATGTTTTCAATCAAAAACTTAGCATGATTTCTGTACCACAGTACCGTGGTATGAAAGTAGTACCAATTTCACATAAAGTACGGTACCTTTCAATTAGGCGACTGTTGAAGAAAAATATTCATTTTTCAATCATTAAACGACTTCACGAAATTTAAGTCTATTTTCAAATTTCCCTAAACGGTCATTATTTGAAATATACAGTATATATAACCAGCAAGAATCGGTATATATAGCGAATTTACTAACTTTACGTATTCCATTAAAGAACGCTTCTTTGGCCAAGGGCCCGGGACCATCAAATGTTCTACCGTCATCTTCAGGACCCCAGCTGGCAGAATAGATGTCAATATGGTTTGGATTAAGTGAGAGGGATGCCGCCTCCACACTGTCAGTCACTGTGCCATCAAGCATACGAACACCTGCAAATTAAACAGAACCAATATGTATCAACAAAAATGCGGAAAGTTTATTAAAGTCACAGCAACAATTAGTTTCCCTGTGTTGATAGATAATTAACGCAAAGCTCATAGAAAAAGATGGGCAAAACGTCGCGCACGACCCCAAATTTAACAACTCAAGTGACAAGAAAAAGCCAAATGATCCAACAATAGATATTTATAATGATGCCACGGAGAACAGATCAGCAGTAGTTAGTTTGCTGCCTAAGCTTAAACTATAATTGGCGTAGGAACACAGAGTCCAAACCGACAAACTACAATTGGACCTGACCTCCAATTTTGGCATGATAGGCAACTCCGACCCCGCACCAGTTGTTACCAGCCACTGCGGCAACTTCTCCAGCACAACGAGTACCATGCCTGAAAATACAACCGAACCAATATCCAAAAGATGCCCAAAATGTCCAAAAATAGGGATATCCTACAAATGGAAACGAAAGGTCAAAATAGAGTCAATAACATACAAAATTATGTAACCAATAAAATCTTTCTTCAAGCAATACACACTTATTATCTCCATTATCTCTAGGAGTGGGGTCGTCATCCTTATCATTGATATCAGTGCTGGCCAATGGATCGTAGTTTTCAGCCAGATCCGGATGTGCTCCCTGAATCCCGTCGTCCAAGATGGAAACTACCACATTCTTCCCCGTATATCCCATCTTCCAGGCATTCTTGACATTCATATCGAAACCATCTACGGCACCTTCATGCTGGAGAAAAAGGGAAAAACAGGCGTTATACGAAACTTTATTAAAAAATAGAGACAGGGACGTATCCAGGATTTTGAAAAGAAGGGGCCCGAAAAGCGGTGGTCCAACCTACTTTCTCCAAACAGCGGCTGTATTTGCGCTAAAAATTTTAAAAATTTCCGAAAAGGGGTACGGACCACCTAGGCCACCTGGATATCGGTAGGTAGATAATCTTTTGACTACCAACTAGCAAGCATATTGACCTTTTTTTACAAGAGAAATTCGGAAAGAAGCTGATAACTCAAACATTCACAAAAACAATGGCAGCATGCCAATCCATGGCTACTACATTGATCGCCTACAGAACACACCCACAATGTTACCATTGCAAATTATTACCTACGACAATACTAAAATCGATGAACATGTAAACTTACAAGATACCACTGCTTAGAATACAAGGGGTCCGGCCATGGTAACTGTACATCAATTATTGGTTTAATGATATGACTATCACTGCTGGCAAGATCACGCTTTACTCGTTTCTTTGGTAACTGAACCTCATGCCATTCAACCTAAAATCAAAGCGCTGAGATAAGACTATAAGACTTAGTCATTAGTCAGAACAGCAAAGCGAAGACAACTACTGTAAGATACGTTTATCCGCAAAAAACTTCAAAGCATTTTCCAGTATATACATAAATATCTGTCCTTGAATTGGAAAGTTTTAGAAAATTAGCGCCTATCGAATCTGAACATAGGTAGGCAGTTAGTATATAGACGAATAACTGAAAACAGACCAAGCACATATTAAATACGCACGTGTCGTGTAAGACTAGACATACCCTGTTGTCGTGATGCAGCAACTCCAATGCTTCTCGTTTCGATCTGTGAGAACTGAGATGTTCAAACAAATAGTAGCCTTCCAAAGTTCCAATCTGCATAACGTTAATAAAATAAAATGCATGCGTAGTATTAAATTCTCTCGTAAGCCTGCGTAAACATTGCGACCGGCAAAGTTTATGTAAGTACAATAAGATAGGCAATGGAAAACTGTAGACTGTTATGCTATGTCTAAGAATTGTATAGGTCTCTATCACAAAAACGAAGCTAGTATAAGTTATAGATAAGTTATATATTTTCAGATCATCAAATATGTAATACGAGCTAGCATTGTACGCGTGGAAGGAAATTTCCTTCTAATTTTGCTTCGAGCTAGCGATTTTTTGAACAATTAAAGGGTCAAAACCTATTTTTCAGACTACTTTTCCCGACAAAACTGGCGCAATATGCTAAGCTCGCGCTGCGCGAGCTTAAAAATTTTTCCTCTAGCAAAATTTCCAGGGGGGGGGGCTAATGGGCTTCGGGGGGGCGCCCCCCCGGTCGCCCCCCCCCCCTTTTCCACGCCTATGAGTATATATAACTATAACGTATATATATATGTATGTATATGCATTTACAACGAAGTACAATAGTAACGAGGCTATAATTAAGTCTGTGTGTAACGAGATGACCGAAAGAGGTTAAGACGGTTCACTACTAATCCGATGATTAGTCGTTCGAAACTGTCCTAGCTTTCTTGAAACCACTTGAAAAATGGCAAATGGCTAAACACGTGAGTTGTTGCTGTGGGCTCTGTAAGGACAGACATACGAACATATATATATTGCATGTCTACAAATATTACAGATTCCCGTCTACGTATATATATATATATCACCACTTACAGGTCCTAGGTTTTTAAACCCATGGTCATTTGCTATCTGGTCCACAGATCGCTTGTGAATAGACGAAATACGAACAGCTACAGTCTCTGCAGCATCCAAAGATGCGGCCGAACTGTCCGGAAAAGCTTCACCTAATACGGTCGGAAGAATGAAAAAATCTCCAAATGATATTAAAACGCATAAAAGATGCACAATTCTTGATTTCTCGCTGGTCATAAATAAATTTCTTCTGGAGCAAGTCATAAAGGCCATTCAACTGCATGGGCTGGGAGCGAGTTCGACCAGCAAAATGTATATACAAAATTGTCTGTGTATATAAATACGAACTGATGAATTAGATAACAGTATATATAAATATTCAAATCCCAAGTGATTACGTATATTATTAAAAAATGTGCAACCACAAAAATGTGAATATAGACTAGAAGGAAGAGTCTCTAAATTCTAGGCCCGCGCCAGACCTTAGTCTACTGAACGCATAATAAACCCTGCAAAAAAGCATATTCGGCATATATATAGCACAAACAAGCATATATATACGTATATATATAGCATATACCCAACCCAGATTTAGGTCGCCCCTCCCCCCTCCCCCAGAAGCCGGCCCTCCAGACTAAAAACGGAAAACAACATATAACACTGGGCTTATTCTACTGGGGGGGGGGCGGGGGGCCCCCCATAAACACCCTTCCCCCCCCCCAAAAAGTGGGTGCCCCTTTTGGTACCAACTTTTGCCCTGAAAAAATCGCTCAGAAGGCCAAATTTTCAAAAATTTTCCGGCTTTGCCGGAGATTTTTAGTCGAGTTTTGCCTATTTAAGCACTAAATCAGCTTATTTTTGGCGATTGCTATAAAAATAGCGCAATTTTTAGCATGTTTTTAGAAAAATTTTGAAAAATTTTCGCCCACCCCAAAAAATGACTCGCTCCCCGAGGGGACCCCCCAAGAAAAAATCCCTAGAATAAGCCCAGTAACCTGTGTACATGTCCATACAGGATCAAGTGGACCTGGGGGGATCAAAAACGCATTGTTAAATTTGATATTTCTGTGCTCAGGGCGACGAGACGAGTCTAATGGTACCAAAATTTTCTATTTTGGAAAACTTTGTTCAGCGACATTTTTTTATTCGTTATGTATATACAGTATAGCTCAAAACAAAGTTAATTTTTCGCGAAGTTCGCAAACTCTATTGACTTCGCGAAGCAAGAGACATTTCGCTAAATTCAGAGAAGTTCGCGAAAAAGTTAGCGAACTTCGCTAAATCGTTAGCTAGCTAATCCGAGGGGGTTTTCTCCATATCTATATACCAAAAATTGGCAGAAAATTTTAAAAATTTAATTTGGACTCTAGATTTAGTACCTTCGCGAAGTTCGCAAAAGCTTAGCGAAGTTCACATAATTTCGAGAAATCCCCCAAAAGTGTAGCGAATTTCGCGTAGATTTTATGGAAGTTCGCCAACTTTTTGCGAAGTTCGCGAAGATTTTAGCGAAATTCCTTTAAACAACGCTAAAATCCTCACGAAAATTGCTAAAATCTTGGCGAATTTCGCGAAAATATGCGAACTTCGCTAAACTTTAGCGAACTTAGCGAGACACCAAATCTTGAGTCCAAATTAGATTTTAGAATTTTTCCACCAATTTTTGGTAGATATGGAGAAAACCCCTCAATTTAGCTAGCTAACGATTTTCGCGAACTTCTCTGAATTTAGCGAATGTCTCTTGCTTCGCGAAGTTTGCGAACTTCTGGGCTTATTCTACTGGGGGGGGGGCCCATAAACACCCCCCCCCAAAATCGCCCCCCCAAAAAAAGTGGGCGCCCTTTTGGTATATACCAACTTTTGCCCTGAAAAAATCGCTCAGAAGGCCAAATTTTCACAAATTTTCCGGCTTCGGTGGAGATTTTTAGTCGATTTTTGCCTATTTAAGCACTAAATCCGCTTATTTTTTTTGGCAATTGCTATAAAAATAGCGCAATTTTTAGCATGTTTTTAGAAACATTTTGAAAACTTTTCGCCCCCCCCCCAAATGACTCGCCTCCTGAGGCCCCCCCACCAAAAATAATCCCTAGCATAAGCCCAGAACTTCGCAAAAAACTAACTTTGTTTTGAGCTACGTATACTGTATATGTACGTGTTAAAAGGCCCTAGCCTAAGCCTCAGCCGTATAGGCTCTGACATTCCCATAAAGTTGAGATTCACAGGTCGGCACAGACAACAATTTGCCTACAACGTTGCACATACGCTGGACCCACGCACTACACAAAGCAAAATGAAGGACAACGCACGAGGCGCGAGTAGTGCGCGGTCCAGGAGAACTACGAACGCGGGAGGCCATACTGCGGCGTCTCGGACTATTTTTTGGAAATTTTCGAGCCTGCGGCGCTTTTATACCTCATCGTTAAATTGTTTGCATCTTTAGTACTCTTGGATCACAATTTTGAAACCTTTTGAAACATGGCTTTTCCCATCGGCTTCCATGAACACAGTTCCTTTAAGGATTATATAGTCAGACCCGGGATAAAACAACGGTCGCAAATGTTGGCCAATCTGGAAGCGGTTTTGCGTGTAAGTGCACGGCACTGTCCTCTATCGATTCAGGTATTAAAATCTTTCCTAGCACCACAGGTTCTCAGATTAATAAAAAATCGGTGATTTTTTTACCCGACAAACTGGTAAAAATGGCTTGTGGTATAAAAAAAATCACCGACAAATATTGGCGCTAGAGTAGGTTTGATGCTTTCAGGTGAAAGAGCGCATCAAATTTAGTATATTTGGCCAAAAAAACCAAAGTTATAATAAATTGACCTTCCCCGCCCACCCCCCCCCCCGAAAATGGCTTTCCCCCCCCCCCCGAAATCGCCCCCTCCCGGAATTTTTGGAGGCCCAAGTTTTGCCAAAAATAGGCCAATTTTAAAAAATTTTCCGGCTTCGCCGGAGATTTTTTAGAAATAGCCATTTTTAGCGTAAATCCTGGCATGTTTTGAGAACTTTTTACGTTACACTATGTAAAATACGCCAAAAAATACCATTTTTTGGCTCATTTTTGCAAAAATTTCTTCCCCCCCCCCCCGAAAATTTCTTCTCCCCCCCGGGCCCAGGGGCCCCCCCCCGGGAAGCCCCCACCCCGGAAAAAATCCCTAAAAAATACCCTACACGCTAGCAAGAGAAGTTTGGAAATTCCGATATGACCTAAGCTTTTGGCGGTGGTTTTGGGAGGTCAACTTTGAAATTACACTGAAAACTTTGGCCCAGGGGTCTCATACTTACAGTTTGTGGTCATCTAGTCTAGGGTGACGCTATATTATCACACATTAGTGGGACTCGCAGGGTCTACCAGGCTTCCAGGGCGGCCCCGTTTTTTACACTTATTTGGGGGTGTTTTTTATCCCGGGTCCTGGCTTATTTTTACTGGGGGGGTGGGGGTGGGGGGGCCGCGCCGCCCCCCATTCGGCGACCTCCCCCCCCCCATTCGAGGAGCCCCCCCCATGAAATGCCCCCCACCATAAATTCCGACCTCCCCCCCCAAAACCATAGGTGTACCTTGAGAAATCGTTGGGGGAGGGGGTAGCCGAAAGTAGGGTGGGTGGGGTCAGCCGTTTTGAGGTGGGGTGGGGTCCGGAAAAATCGAATTGGGGGGGGGGGGTAAAAAATTTTTTGCTCAAAAATTTAGAAAAAATTCGCAAATTTGCTAAAAAAGCGTTATTTCCAAATAAAAATCAAAAATATTTCTTCATTTCTGCTCATTTATTCGAAAAAACTTCGATTTTTTTGCAAAAATTAAGAATTTTTCCAAAAATTTCGATTTTTTACTAATTTTGAGGCAAAATTTCCAAAATTTTGAGGGTGGGGTCTGGCAAATTTGGGTGGGTGGGGTCTGGGATTTGGCCATTTGGGGGTGGGGTCTGCCTCCAAAATTTCGAGGGTGGGGTCGGCACTTTTCCATTTGGGGGAGGGGTTCCCCCCCCCCACCCCCCCCCCAGGTACACCTATGCCCATAACCCCAAAAATTGCCAAATTTTACCGTTTTTACCCTAAATTTTCAAAAATTTTCCGGCTTCGCCGGATTTTTAACGAAATTTTCACTATTTTAGCCTAAAAACCACTTAAAATTAGTCATTTTTAGCGATTTTTACATATTTTTACACGAAAAACCCGCAAAAATTCGAACATTTTTTCCAAAATATGCCCACCCCCCATCGATGGGCCCCCCCATGAAGCCCCCCCATAGTTTCCTTAGGGGGGGGGGGGGGGGGGGGGGGGTATCCCCCCAAAATTTTCGACCAAATTTACCCCCTCCCAGATTTTTGGACTATCCCTCCCCCCACTTTTGGCTACCCCCCCGAACCCCCCCCCAACGATTTTTGGACCCAAAAAGTTAGCTAAATTTGGTCGAAAAATGGTCATTTTTTGAAAAATTTTTCTAAAATTTTGGCCTAAAATCGCTTTAAAACGGTGCAAAAACGCCTAAAACGTTAAGAACAAGCCTTATTTTGATGAAAAAAGGTCTAAATTACAGAAAATTTTGCATTTTTCGGCCATTTTTTGAATTTTCTGAG
This sequence comes from Trissonchulus latispiculum, assembly GCA_030248195.1. Taxonomy (NCBI): domain Eukaryota; kingdom Metazoa; phylum Nematoda; class Enoplea; order Enoplida; family Ironidae; genus Trissonchulus; species Trissonchulus latispiculum. The sequence continues at coordinate 11,751 of JASAND010024500.1, forward strand.
GTCCGAATTTTGGGGGGGGGGTGGGGGGGGGGGGGTACTCCCCATCACATTTCGGGGGTCGACCACCAAATTTCCGAAGTTTACCCCCCCCCAACCAAAATTTCCAGGGAAACTATGGCCCCCCCATAAATTTTTGCCTAAAAATAAGCCAGGGGTCTGACTATATATATATATATATATATATATATATATATATATATATATATAAGCCTAAAATTTTTCAACTTTTAAAAATTATTTTGTTTTTTACCATTACAAAGAATTTTTTGGGGGAGGGTTGGGGGTCTTGGGGGATTCAGACTTCGACCGTGCCCAGCCCAGAGAGGGCCTCCCAAAAAATGAAGGCTCCAACCAAATCTCTGTTACACCTACTGTCACACCGACACCCGCCCCCCAGACCTGGGGGGGACCACCGCCCTCCAGACTTCCCCCCAGAAATTTTTGCCTAGGAAAAAGCCAGGGGGTGGACGTGGAGGTGGAGGACCCCCAGAATTGGGTCGCTCCTTCCCCCCCCCCCAGAAGCCGGCCCTAAAATTAGGCCAAAAATCGCATTTTCAGCCATTGCTACTGCCGAAAAACATAAAATTATTAGACAGTGTTTTTAAACAATAAAACTTGATTGCCAATATGTTTCTGAGTCCAGAATAAGGTCAATATTGAGTCTAGAAGTCCATAAAACCGTTCTCAACCAAACGTGTATTTCTCCCGACGATATAAACACGTTAAGCCAAAAATTTGGAGTTTTTTGAAAAATTTTGCAAAAATTATCCTAAAAATGCCAATTTTCAATGGCCGACTACCATAGTTTCCCTGGAACTTTGGGTCTGGGGGGGGGGGGTAAATTTTGGAAGGTTGGTGGTCGACCCAAGAAATGTGATGGGGGGGGGGGGACCACCCCCCCCAACCCAGAATTCGGACCTCAGAAATTTCGAAAAATGACCAAAAAATGAATGAATGAAATGACCAGGAAACTATGCCGACTACCCCCTCCCCCCGGTTTGAGGGCGGGGGCCACCAAAAATTTGGAGGGGGGGGTGGAAAAATGGCTGGGGGGCCACCCCATAAGAGTACCAGGCTACAGTTTTCCCCCTGTGAGACCCCCCCACGGAAAGGCCAGACCCAATCACCCATAGGTGTAAGGTGGGGGGGGGGGTTGGGGGGGTAGCCCCCCGCAAGCCTTTTTTCAACCCTCCCCCAAAACTTTTTGGGGGGGGACGTCCCCCCCAACTGGGGGGGGGGGGGGTAGTCGCGCCGAAGGCGCGAAAAATGGCCAAAAATTGGGTATTTTTAGGGTAAATTTTGCAAAAAATTTCAAAAATGTCGAAATTTGTGGCTTAAACTGCTTATTTTATGAGAAATACACGTTTTTAACTGTATTATGGATCTTATGACTCAATATTCACCTTATTTTGGACTTGGAAACATGTTGGCAATCAAGTTTTTGAGTTTAAAACCACTGTCTAATGTTAAAATTACTTTATGGTTTGATGTTTTTCATCATTAGAAAGGGCTGAAAATGCGATTTTTGGCATAAAAAATGAAAATTTTTTTGGGGGAGGGTTGGGGGGGTCCTGGGGGGGGGGTTGGGGGGGGGGTCGCCAGAGGGGGCCCCCCAGCAAATGTTGGGGGGGGGCCTCCCCCCCCCCCCCACCCCAAATCTCCGCTACACCTATGCCCTCCCCCCCCCAAGCCGAGCTCAAACCCCCTCCCCTCTAAAACTGGGTCCAAACCAAGTAAAAAATGCAAAATTTTTGAAAAAATTTTCTGTAATTTGAAAATTTTTGAAAAATTAAAAAAATGGCTATAAATCAGCTAAAAACAGCTAAAGATGGTTACTTATAGCAATTAAAAGGTTATATATATATATACGCAATTATAAACCACAATCTGGGCTAGTTTAAGCATATTTTAGCACAAATTTGTCGATTTTCAAGCCCTACTTTCGCTTACGAAAACTATTGACACAAGCTTTTGAGTACGTTTAATGTACTGTACATCGAAAAAGGAGCAGTTTTCGCTAAAAAAACTGGTGCACAGTTTAGGGCGGTCCTCCCCTCCCCAAATTTCGGATTTTGGTGGGGTCCCCCACCGGACCGTTTAGGTTGTTGCGTTGCGTTTAGGCTGTCTGGAGACAATACTTAAATGCTAAGTGTTATATAAAATTGCTCGAGGGACTCTGATATTCGTACAGTGAACCCCTCTCACTGCCCTGGCTTACATCTACTGGGGGACGTCCCCCTATCGGATGGGTCCCCCCACCATTAAAATCCCACCATAAATTCCGACCTCCCCCCATAACCCCAAAAATTGCCAAATTTTACCATTTTTACCCTAAATTTTCGGAAAAGTTATCGGCTTCGCCGGATTTTTAACGCAATTTTCGCTATTTTAGCTTAAAAAACACCTACAATTAATTATTGTAGCGATAGTTGTTATAGCTAAAAATAATTTAGCGATTTTTAGCTGTTTTGACACAAAAAACTCGCCTAAAAATATGCCCCCCCCCATTGAGGGGGGGGCTTCTTCGAGCCCCCCCCCACAAATTTTGGCCTAGAAGTAAGCCAGGTGCCTGTGCTGGGACAACGGAATTTCGGATAAGTCGAGCGCTCCAACGGTCAAGTCGTCCGATCGATGCCTCCACGTGGAGCAACGTGGGCGGATAGCTATGGCTAAGCTTAGCTATCTGACGAAGTAGACGGGCGCAACACCCTCACCATCAGAGAAGCCGGTGGGGCGCGGTTAGTCTCGAACCGTACTTCTCACAGATGCCGAGCTGTTTCTTTGATGGTGGGTTCTCAGCGGGTAACCTGCGCTATAACCGGTCCAGAGACTAGTGGGTGACAAACCACGAATAAATGTCCGGCTGCGCAGTGGCGACGTGCAGTCAGAGCAAGCCGAGTATCCTTTGGTTAGCGAACTGAATCTCAGATTCCCTCAATCCTGGGTCTCCGCGCCTAGAGGATGAATGGCTGGCGAGGTTAGTCCAGTTCTAAGCGGTGTGCATACTGGGTAGCCATGGCGCTCCAGGGCTCCGCCTGGTGGTCCCTTATCTTTCCCTGAGGCTCTATGCTATATGGATATCTCAAACCTTTCTACTTCTACTAATTTCGATGGTTTTACCGTAGAGGATCAAATACTGACCAGACGATTGATCAACCTTATGGACACAGAACATCCAAACATACTGTCAACCGACTGTGAATTGAGAATAGATACCTGGAACGTGAACACCGTCTCCTCTCTAGACTGCCAGAATCTGCTTGTGCGCGATCTATAGGCGCTCAGTGTCGACATTGCCTGCATAACGGAAGCTAAAATCCCAAACATTGGATCAATAAAGCTGACTGCTGACAACGAAACCTACACAATCCATCACAGCGGGCATGACATCAACAGAACTGAAGGTGTCGCAATAGTGGTGTCGCAATAGTGGTGTCGAACAAGGCGAGCAAGGCGCTTCTTAGCGTGGAATCGATCAGCGAAAGGATAATGATTGCACGATTCCGTGGGAAATTTCAAAATGTATCTGTAGTGGCCTGCTATGCTCCAACCGAAGTATCAAACTCCCAAGAGAAGAACAATTTCTACCTCCGTCTCAGTACCATCATCCAAGACTGTCCTAAATCTGATGTGCTTCTTGTCCTTGGTGACTTCAACGCTGAGGTTGGCACTGACAGATCAGGATGGGAACGGACCATCGGATACTTTGGAAGTGGATTAATGAACGACAACGGACTGCGACAAGCCTGCTTCGCTGCTAATTACCAACTGAAGCTCATGAACACGTTTTTTCAGCACAAGCCCTGCCATAGGCTAACGTGGTATAGCAACGCTGGAAACTCATCTAAGCTGATTGACTATATTCTTGCTCGCCAACGATGGCCATCCTCTGTCAAAATGTGCGAGTCCACCGCACCAACCAGCCTACCCAGCGACCATGAGCTGGTGCTGGCTCGAATCAAGCTTCGTCTAGGAGCTTCACACCAACGCTTCAATTGCCAGAAGAACCAGATATCAACCTCCTCGCTGATGTCGCTGTACCAAATCGTTTCTCAGTCAAACTGGAAAACAGGTTCAATGCGCTGGCGGACTCCGACAGTCCAAGATGAAGTTTGGGAAGGGGTAGAATGTGCCCTGAAAGGAAACAGCAGCGGAGGTTGTCGGCTTCAGGAAACCCAAAACCAAAGGGCAATCCCATTAAGCGAAACTACAATCTCGCTTTCAGAGCAAAAATGCAAGGCCTCTAACCCGTGTAGACGGAAGGAGCTAACAAAGCAAGTATATACGAGCCTCTCTGAAAGCCGATAAGGAACGCATTTGGAGAACAACAGCTGAGAACATGGAAAGAGCAGCTGCCACTGGTAACAGCAGGAAACTATATTCTCTCTGCTAAGAGATTCAACTGGTCGACGGCCAACAGTCAGCGAAAGCATTCTGGACGACGCTGGTAAACCAATTCGATCCAAACCTGAAAGAGTAAAACAGTGGGCGAGCTACTGCTCTCAGCTACTAAACTGCGCTACCCCTGCGACGGCAGATGCCGAACTTGACATGTTAGCTGGCACCGTGGCGGAGTCAGATGACATCCCCAACCATCCACCATCACATGAAGAAATCCTTAAAGCTATCAGAGCACTGAAACGAGGCAAAGCAGCAGGCCCTGATGGCTTGCCCGCGGAGATTCGCAAGGTTGCTGCCCCCGCTATAGTTCCTAAACTGGCGGAAATATTTCAGTCCACTTGGCGCAGTCAACAAACACCCAAAAGGTGGCAAGAGGCGATCCTTGTCCCCGTCTTCAAAAAAAGGGAATAGGCGGCTCTGCAAAAGCTACCGTGGAATATCACTCCTTCCAGTTGCGGGAAAGATTCTGTCAATTGTGATTCTGGAGAGGCTCAGCAACTAGAGCAAAACTAGAGAACCAGGCTGGCTTCCGCAAAGGTCGCGGCACCGTTGGCCAAATCTTCGCGTTGCGCCAGGTGATTGAACGTCGGCATCGGTATAACCAACCAACAATTACTGCATTTCTGGACTTTTCTGCTGCCTTTGACAGCATCGATCGAGCTGCCCTGTGGAAACTCTTGGCAGCCTTTTAAGGTTTTAACGTTTTAAAGAAATTTGTAAAGATTTTGAGTCAGAACTTATTAATTATTGAGTAGTTCTAACCATTTTTCTTAGGGAAATAATGATTTCCTGCAAAAAAGTAGGAAAAAAGTACGAAAAGTAGGAATCGTGCGACCACTTAAATTTTTAGCCGAAAATTCGAAATCTTTCGAAACATTGGAGAAAATAAGCGAAAAATTTCTAAAATTTGCTTAAATTACGCTAAAACTCGCTAAAAATTGCTTCAAATTGAGAAAATTTTTCAGTTTTTGGACGAAAAACCGATTTTTCGCAGACCCCCCGCGAAAATTATGTGACTTTTGGCGACTCCCTCCCCCATTTTTGGCCAAACCCCTCCCTCCTTAAAGGTCTGCCCCCGAACGCATGGAGAGGGCCTAGGGGCTCAAACTCACAGGCTGTAATGCCGAGATGTGTGGCTATCACCACGTGAAAAATTGTGTCTCTGCGACTTTCCTGTGAGTCAGGGTGGGGTGATTTTTTTGTTACAATTTCGGGTGATTTTTTTTGTTAAGCTGGCTATATAGCCATTTTGATCCTGAACTAAAAATTATCAATGTTTAGCCTAGTTTTAAGCTTAAAATGGCTAGAAAAGCATAAAAAAATCAGCGAAGCCGGAAAAAGTTTTGAAAATTTATATACCCTCAAAACCCTATTTTTTGTGTTGACTGTTGAAGTCTGGAGGGCCGGCCGGCCATAGATGTAATGGGGGGTTGGGGCATAGCCGTTTGCGGCTGGCGAAAAAGTGGGGGAGGGGGTTCGAAAAAAGTAGGGAGGGGGTTTGGCCAAAAATGGGGGAGGGAGTCGCCAAAAGTCAATTAATTTTCGAGGGGGGTCTGCGAAAAATCGGTTTTTCGTCCAAAAACTGAAAAATTTTCTCAATTTGAAGCAATTTTTAGCGAGTTTTAGCGTAATTTAAGCAAATTTTGCAAATTTTTCGATATTTTCTCCAATGTTTCGAAAAGATTTCAAATTTTCTTGGCTAAAAATTTAAGTGGTCGCACGATTCCTACTTTTCGTACTTTTTTCCTACTTTCCCCCTGCAGGAAATCATTATTTCCCTAAGAAAAATGGTTAGAGCTACTCAATAATTAATAGGTTCTGACTCAAAATCTTTACAAATTTCTTTAAAACGTTAAAACCTTAAAAGGCTGCCAAGAGTTTCCACAGGGCAACTCGATCGATGCTGTCAAAGGCAGCAAGAAAGTCAAAGAAATGCAGTAATTGTTGGTTGGTTATACCGATGCCGACGTTCAATCACCTGGCGCAACGCGGAGGTTTGGCCAACGGTGCCGCGACCTTTGCGGAAGCCAGCCTGGTTCTCTAGTTTTGCTCTAGTTGCTGAGCCCTCTCCAGAATCACCAATTGACAGAATCTTTACCGCAACTGGAAGGAGTGATATTCCACGGTAGCTTTTGCAGAGCCGCCTATTCCCTTTTTTTGAGAGACGGGGACAAAGGATTTTTTCTTGCCACCTTTTGGGTGTTTGTTGACTGCGCCAAGTGGACTAGAAATATTTCCGCCAGTTTAGGAACTATAGCGGGGGCAGCAACCTTGCGAATCTCCGCGGGCGAAGCCATCAGGGCCTGCTGCTTTGCCTCGTTTCAGTGCTCTGATAGCTTTTAAGGATTTCTTCATGTGATGGTGGATGGTTGGGGGGGATGTCATCTGACTCCGCCACGGTGCCAGCTAACCATTGTCAAGTTTTCGGCATCTGCCGTCGCAGGGGTAGCGCAGTTTAGTAGCTGAGAGCAGTAGCTCGCCCACTGTTTTACTCTTTCAGGTTTGGATCGAATTGGTTTACCGGCGTCGTCCAGAATGCTTTCGCTGACTGGTGGCCGTCGACTAACAGTTGAATTCTCTTAGCAGAGAGAATATAGTTTCCTGCTGTTACCAGTGGCAGCTGCTCTTTCCATGTTCTCAGCTGTTGTTCTCCAAATGCGTTCCTTATCGGCTTTCAGAGAGGCTCGTATATACTTGCTTTGTTAGCTCCTTCCGTCTACACGGGTTAGAGGCCTTGCATTTTTGCTCTGAAAGCGAGATTGTAGTTTCGCTTAATGGGATTGCCCTTGGTTTTGGGCCTCTGAAGCCGACAACCTCCGCCGCTGTTTCCTTCAGGGCACATTCTACCCCTTCCCAAACTTCATCTGGATCGTCGGAGTCCGCCAGCGCATTGAACCTGTTTTCCAGTTTGACTGAGAAACGATTTGGTACAGCGACATCAGCGAGGAGGTTGATTTTATTCAGTTTCTTCTGGCGGATTGAAGCGTTGGTGTGAAGCTCTTAGACGAAGCTTGATTCGAGCCAGTACCAGCTCATGGTCGCTGGGCAGGCTGGTTGAAGCGGTGGAGCTCGCACATTTTGGTTAGAGGATGGCCATCGTTGGCGAGCAAGAATATAGTCAATCAGCTTAGATGAGTTTCCAGCGTTGCTATACCACGTTAGCCTAGTGGCTGAGGGCTTTGTGCTGAAAAAAACGTGTTCATGAGCTTCAGTTGGTAATTTTTAGCGAAGCAGGCTTGAGACAGTCCGTTTGTCGTTCATTAATCCACTTCCAAAGTATCCGATGGTCCGTTCCCATCCTGATCTGTCAGTGCCAACCTCAGCGTTGAAGTCACCAAGGACGAAAACACAACATCAGATTTAGGACAGTCTTGGATGATGGTACTGAGACGGAGGGGTAGAAATTGTTC
>JASAND010024501.1:0-33140 GCA_030248195.1 Trissonchulus latispiculum
CCTTCGTTCCACCCACCATGACCACATGTAAGATAATATGTTATAATTGTAATATGTTATTTGTAAGTGAATTGTTCTTTTAAGCATACATTGCAGGAAAGGTGAAAATTACTCTAATATGTTCATAAATAATGTACGATATTTTTCTATTTTCTATCTGTATTATTAATTGGGTTTCCTAGAGTATTGGCGGACCACTTCTCCTGGTCGATACCAGCAGATTAACCCTATCCATGAAAATATGGATAACTTGGTTGTTACCAAACAGACACTACAGCAGCTATAAAGGACACACGGATTTCAGCCTACAGTCGCTAGAACGCACTGTAAAACGATCATGAATAAATTTTTGTGAACCCAAAATTAGTGGGTGCTTATTTGCCTAAATTATTTCAGATGAACCAGCTGCGACTACAGCAGAGTTCGATTGAGCAGCTGAAGAAGCTATCACTGTTCCAGCTGCCGTATGCAACAGCTCCATCTGCGGATTTCCTATACTTCCGGAGCGACTCGACGGAGTACAGAACCCTGTCGAACTTCGCCAAGCACCCCAAGGAGGGGATAGAGCCGGTTACTATCCGGCATATAAAAAAGGATGGCCTCACCCGGAACACCTATATTGTGCCGTCCTCGCTGACCTGACCGGAGCCTTTGCCGGAAAGGATATATTGCGTAAGGAGAAGCCTGTGGACGTCAAGGCAGCAGCTCAGCGAGTCGTCAAGATGGAGCGACTGCTGCCTACCCACATTCGTACAATATCCTGAAGGCTTTGGTGATGGGTGGAGTGCTATTCTCCAAGTACTCCATGCCATTCTTCCAACAGGAGCTGATTAGCACTGGAACCCGGCGGCTCATGGAAGCGACGGGAGATGCCTTCTGGGGCATAGCTGCTGAACATTTGGAGATCCGTTGCCGCGAATTCCGAACCTCCGCGGAGGCCACCCGGCGGTGGGTCTCTACCAACGCGGAGACGACCCTGGCCACGAACGTCCTGGGCCAGCAGTTGGAGTTTTTCCGCTCCTATTTTCAGAATCCCGAGAGCCTTTACACCACTGCCCCTCGTGTGGTGATGATCGGGGGTAGCGCCCTTCAGAACAACCAGTGTGTGGACCTAATCAAGGAGGTTGCGGGCTGCTCCGACCCGATCCTCCTCCCAATCTACATGGCCACCCCCGTCAGATGTATGCGGGTGGCCATGGCCATTAGATCTCCCCTCCTGACCAAAATTTTGGTCATCCCTGAAATCCAGATCCCGGAGAACAAGCCAGCCGGGCCTATTTATCAGCAGGAGGCCAACAAGCTGAAGGAAGCTTTCTCCCAGGTTCCGATATACAAGGAGTCCATCCCTATGGTGCGGGCGTTCCCCACCCTCATTTATGTTCACCCGTGTGAGAACGCCACGGCAGAGAATGAAGAAGGACCCTGCCTGGACAGCCCTGGTTTGGACCTGTTACAACATCAGGCCCGATGGGACCCACTTCCGACCGCAGGACCCAGTCGTCGTGCTGTCGGGGCAGACCTATGCCTACGTCCCAGAAACCTATCAACGGATGGCCGAGGCCATCAGGGCTACGGACCTCAAGCGTCACTCCTATAAGGAGGCGCAGAAGAAGAGGCCGTATGCCGATTCGCCTATCTTCCGGCCAAGGCACCCGTCTTTGCCTGTGCCAGGAACCTCCCGTGGTCCTGGGCCTGCGAGAGCCCGTCGTCAGGACTCTCGCAGTTCGTCTTCGTCATCATCCGGCCGACGTCGACAGCAGCGCCCGAGAGCCGACCACCGAAGCCAGCCTTATAGCCGTCTGCCCGAGCGACTCCCCAGTCCAGTCTGCCATCACCAGTGGCGGCCCAGCACGTTAACGCAGCAAGAGGCGTCAGCCCACTGCCACTGCTGTCACTGCCCCCGCGCGTCACCTCCGACGCCCGGGCTGTCTAACCTGTCCCTGGGACCGCCGTCCGAAAAGCGGTCAAGATATGACTATCCGCCACACCGGCTGTGAATTGTGCCTGTATATTATTGTAAATTGTCTTCTGTATGAAATGTATTGTCTCTATAACATTTTTATGAATTGTAAATGAAGGGTTTACCTAAACAGAGAAATGGAAGCGTTTTCCCACCAAGAATATGATGTTTTTAGATGTCTGTATAGAGCAAGATCGCGTTTGATCACTAATTGCACCATTCCCGAGATTCCGAAAACTATGGATCTAGTATGGAAAGGAAAGAGTCGGTACTCTTTGAAATGCTAATTGATTCGCTATTGAGTCGGTACTCTACAGCGCGGAACTAGCAGTCACTGAGTCGGTGCTCAAAAGACGCTAACGCAACACTGAAGTAACAGCCTTTTTCTGCAGCAATATGCTCATGTGATGCAATGATTTCAGATCCAGATGGCGGATAACCAATCAAAAGGAGTGGCACCGCGCTCCTTCACCTCTCATGTCTGCGGATAATCCAGCCTTGCGCAACCCACTGATTTTACCGGGACTTCGTGTCCCTGCCCCAACGATGGCCGGTCGGCCAATAGGGCCTCGAGCCCCAGTCCCCAGGACCCCTTTTGCCGGATTCCGGCCATGCACGATGGCCCACCGGCGGCAAACTGTGGATGTCTGTCCACAATGTGGAGTTCCATTTGCCGCTCCAGGTGAACGGAAGGCATCTACTCTGTGTCCGGGGGCTGTTCCCCATTCAGTGGGAAAGTACACCATTGTCACGGAGCTCAACGAACACCCACATCACACCCCGGCATTCTATAACGCCAAGAGTACATAATAACTAAGAGTGTGACAAGCGTCACGCTCTTAGTTATCAAGCGAAAAACATCATCTGCACAATAACGGCTGACCCCCCCACAACTGAGTATGCGCACTTCAAACATGTTTGCCCGCTATGCCTACGTTCTAAAGCTCGCTACAGACGCACATTGAACCAACTGACTAGTTGTGTTTTTGAGCTTTAGAACGTAGGCATAGCGAACCAAAAATATTTGAAGTGCACGTACTCAGTTGTGAGGAGTCAGCCGTTATTGTGCAGATGATGTTTTTCGCTTGATAACTAAGAGCGTGCCGCTTGTCACACTCTTAGTTATTATGTACTCTTGATAACGCCGAGCGCCTTCTGAGCATGTCGCCAGAGGACGAACCACATCCAGCCTCAATGATGCACCCAGGGTTCCAGGCGAAATCGGATGAGGCTGGTTTACGCCTCAGGCTTACTACAATACAGTATGATAACTGTATAAAGGCCACCCCGGAGATGACCCCCCATGACCAGGTACAGTCTGCCTTTCGCTATTTCTTGAAAAGTCTTCACCTCAAGGGCTTTACCCTGGCGGATAAAGTCTTGTTTATCGTCGCCTTAGAAGGGATGCGTCAGGACATCCTCCAAATCATAAACAACCCGAATTTTCGGGTCGACACCCTCCTCTTTCCAGAGCCACCATTCGGGCGAGAGGCCCCCTATCCAACGCTACGCAATCCAGGGAATTCCCGCAGAGAAATATCCTCTCCGCCAGCCAGTTCCACCCCCCAGTCGGACAACACGTCCTTTTCTGTCGGGGAGGATCGGAGAGATGGAAGTGATGGAGATGAGGATGAGGGAAACGTCTCTTTCTCAGGGATCCGAGAAATCCCTACCCTGGTATACAACCCTCGGATTCCTCCAAACGTTGATTCAATTGCCTATTCCAACTCCCCAGAATGGGTGAAGGAATATGCAAACGTCATCATCACCCGGATCGAAGAAGATAGCCTACCCGCCGACAGATTACCAGCAGATGGCGCAGAAGTCAGCCCTGAAAGCTCGAACGGAATGGTTATTGGAGACATGGATTCTGATCTGGATCCGTTACCCCCCCCCCCCCTGGGACTTCTTGAGATCCCTCTACTTCCCAGAGAGTGGCAAGATCACGTTCCCGCCTATGTCGAGAGGGAACTGAAGGCCCTAAGAAGCTGTTTGGACAAGGGGATCATCCCAGTCACTGAATATTGGAGACAAGTCGGGGAGTTTCGCATACTCTGCCGACAGCGAATCCTGGCTGATATTGTCACCTGTTGGAACTGCCAGAACCTCATGATCACCCGAACATTCTTGAAGGTCCTCCTCCCCATCGGTGCAATTAGTGTAAAATAAATTTGTAAATATTATTGGTGTGAATCTAACTATTGAAAGTATAAAAAGTTGCATTATTGGACAAAAATACAAAAAATGACATATACAAAAATTCAAAAAACTGTTGAATGTGTAATTGCTTAGTGTCTCCTATTGAATGTGTAAAAACCGTCTGTTTGTAATTGTCTGTTATTGTTGCTGTATAGCCATTTCGTCTTGTAAATTGCCCATTAATAGCATTACTAAGAAAGGCCAAAAGATTGCCAAAAAGTTAATGATTAGCTGTAAAGATTAGTTATCTCTACATCCAGTGAATCACTACAGTAATTGTACTTGTGGCTTGTTATACAGAATATTTGCATGTTGTTAATTATTAGTTGGTCATGGTAGGGAATAGAAGTATGCAATTTGACTAAGGAACCAAGTGTGAACGGTAATGGCAGGTCTTGTTATATATCGAACGAATCCTATAGTAACGGGTTTTGATTAAAAGAAAAATGAGCGAAGAATGTAACAATTAGCCAGGTTTTATATTGTTCTTGAGTATTATTACGTGTCATTGTATCTTTATTAATTGCATTATACTCTTTACTTTGCTATATTTGTTTGAAGATTATTTATGCTTGTAATTGTTACAAAGCGGTTATTACGTAGGAAACACTGCACTGTGTACAAGCTTAGTAGTTCTGTATATTTGGGAAATTGTTTAGCTAGGATATGCTTGTTGTTTGTTTGTTATTATTGTGCTTGTGACTGTTCTGAGAGAAAGAGATGAGAAAATTTTCTAGCGATACTTCTAAAACTCAATGAGTATTGATTTCTGATACTAAGGGAAAAGATCACATCCGATATTGATCATTTATTATGATTTTGTATCTTGCATTATTTGCTCAACTGCCATGATTGTTATACTTGTAACTTTATCGGTTATTAAGGTAGGAGTCCAAAAATGGGGAATTGATAGTTTTGCGAGGAAGATATGTTAGTCGAGTGTTCAGTTCTTGCAAGTGATGTGTCATATTGAGAGGAACATTATGTAAAAATATGTGGAACGGATTCATTAAACAATAACCGGTATTTCGACATTTTATATAAGGGACAAGGTTCGAAGTTACTTGTGGGCGTTCAAACCGCGATTGGCTAAAGACCGGTCATGTGACCATGTCGTTGATAGGTTAGTAATTAGGTAGGATCGGTTAGTCGAAGGAAGTACGAAGAATAAGATTGAAAGTGTAATAGAAGAATAGAATTGAGATGCAGAAGAACTTAGAAGTTTGTAGAGAAACTAAGTGATCATAATAGTAATTTTTATAGTAGTAGCTTCTGGGTAAGACAGGGCAATCCTGATGGGACCCCGCCCAGCGGAAAGTTTTAATATGTGTAGCAACAGTAGTTTCTGGGCAAGACAGGGTAATCCTGATGGGACTCCGCCCAGCGGAAGAGTTTAGCAATTACAGTAGGTCTGGGTAAAACAGGGCAATCCTGATGGGACCCCGCCCAGCGGAAGAGTTTAGCAATTACAGTAGTTCTGGGTAAAACAGGGCAATCCTGATGGGACCCCGCCCAGCGGAAGAGTTTAGCAATTACAGTAGTTCTGGGTAAAACAGGGCAATCCTGATGGGACCCCGTCCAGCGGAAGAGTTTAGCAATTACAGTAGTTCTGGGTAAAACAGGGCAATCCTGATGGGACCCCGCCCAGTATAGATATTCGGTTATAGTTAGGGAATTAGTTGTAATATCGTAGAATGTACGGTAGGGCCCAGAATGGCCTCAAGTTGATCAGTGATAGAACGGTAGAGAAATAGTACTTACTAGACACATAATAAGTCAGATTGTTTAGAGAGGATTGCGAACTTATCGCACAGTACGCATAACGCATCCCTTTATTCGTCCTCAGTGAATTAATATTTTGAGTAATTTGTATTCATCAGTTATTAGTTGATTTGGGATTTTGCTGAAGTAATTGAACATTGTGTTTCACGAAGGAAGGTATCTAGTTTGAATTTCATGGCTTTTGGTTCTTCCCCCCTAGTCAAAAACCTATCCCTTTTACTTGTGGAGGTTGTAATGTTACGGATGAATTAAAACTCAAAAAGTTAAGAAAATTCATTAAATTATGGGTTGTGATCTGAAGTGGAAATGTTTGTTGCAATTCCTTGTTGCTCAGAACCTAGAATGTAGTGTGTGAACATCCAAGCAATTATTGTAATTATTGTTAATTATGTTAGTACCAGAGTTGCCAGTTGGTTCAAAACACCCAGAAATCCACGAATACGGACATAGGTTCTAGTGTGGTTAGGGAATAAGGTTAGAAGTAGCACTATAACCCTCTCAGATGACGCAAGAATAGCATCGAACGTTATCGGAATATAGTTTAGTAAGGGTTAATTAGGCTTGCTAACCAATAATGGAGGGGTCGTTACCCTTCCCGGGTCAGTAATAGGCCCAATCATCGTCTCTGATTAAGTAACGGAGGAGTGGTTACTCTTCCCAGGCCTCACAAGGCCTCCTGCTGTTAGAAGTATTCCGAAATTTTCATCAAAATAAACTAAAATTAATGAAAAGAAAGGTTTAAGTTGTTAAAAAGAACTGTATAAAAGTTGTTAAAAAGACGCTGTATACGGCTACTAAGTTCACATGTTGGAAGATGGGTCACTAAAATGTAATTATTTGTTAGTTAGTTGCATGAAATAATGATAACGGACATTAATAGGTGTTAGTTAGGTTTAATTGGTGGTATTAATCGGGTAATAATTAGTGAAATTTGGAAATTTTTGGTAAAAATATAACTTAGGCTCATCTGAAAGGCAATTCTTTCCTGATTCTAAAAATCCAAGCCCGCTCTTTTAACTCCCAATATTGCGAAAGATACAGGCCAAAAAAGTTTTGAGTGATTACGTTTTAATTTTGTAATATTGGCCTTCTGTGACCTTTGTAATAAGACGTAATGGTCACGTGTTGTTACGTCCATTCATTCTTCCATTCATCCCCTGGGCTTCTGTTGGCCCTCTCCCAGCAAAGATTTGCCTCGCAGAGAAAGAGTTAGTATACAACTTAGGTGTGAAAATAGGTTCGGAGGGGGCTTAACCCTCTCCCAAATAAATAAAAGAAAATAAAAAATAAGTTAATCTTAAGTAGTTTTATACGTAGAACGTCAATATCTAGTTCTCATTAGCTAAAAAATTACGTAGTTCCTTATATGCACTAATTTTGGCGTAACAATTGCCCTCCTGTTTTCTCAGGTAGAAACTCTAAGTTGAAGCGAGGGAGAGCAATTGTTGCTAGGATTAACGAGCGGCCTCCCTTGTTTTCGGCCGAATGGTCACGCCCAAGAGGAAAGAAAGGGGCTTGGAAACAAGGGAGCGCCTAAAAGCAATAAACGTAAAATTCATTAAATAACATGGGTAAATATTTAGTTAGTTATTTAAATAAATAACACTTAATATTTAGTTTTACATAATGCCGAGAGGCCTTTATTTCGTACTATTCCATTTTTCGATTCATGAAAATTAAATTTTAAGCAAGGAATTTACGTGTTAACCAAAAAGTATAGAAAGTTTCCCCAAAATTCAACTTGGGAAATTCATCAAACAAGGGGTCAGTTGGATGGTTGTAACTCCAAATTCCCATTAATCTCCATTCCGGCGGGCCAGGCGCGCAAACAGCCTGCGTGGGGTCTGCATTTCACAAAGAGGATTTCCAGAAAGTTCTGGAAATCCTGCTTTCATCAAAGAGGCCCCGCCAAAAGCCACAAGGTCAGTGAGCTGACAGACTCCTGTCAGCTCACTGGAAAATTCAAAAGTTTCATCAGTGTTGCTTCAGCTCCGACCGAGAGAGGTCCCTTGGTTACGTCCCTCCAGTCACTTTTTCCGTTTTCATTTTTCGGAGTTTCTTTTGGTAATAACGGGATTTTGAGTGGGGACCCACCCCTGAGCTGAGTTAGGAGGTCCCTTGGTTACGACTTCATGTTAGAACTGAGCTAGATTAGGAACAGTTTCTCCCCACAGCCGGCAATTAGGAATTGCCGGCCATAATTGTTAAAAAATAGGCGATCTCATGTGCAAAAGAAGTATTGTCGGTACTTGTCTGCTCGTGTGATTTTGTGTAGGTCGGCTAACCTAAAACTGTTAGGATTCAAAAATCCATGAATCATTGTAATTATTAATTATCTAGCTGTTTTGCGGGGGAATGGCCGACTTCCCCCAGTTAAACTAATTATGCTGAAGCTGTTCTTCGCGGAGAACGTGTGCGCTTTTTGTTCTTGTTGTAATAATTGCCTGAGCAATTGTTACTCGTTCAGCTTTCCTCAAAATTCCCAAAGTTTCAAAATGTCTAATTTCTGTCAAAATTACAAAGTTCATGAGTTCTAAAATGAAGATGGAAATCGGTTAATTCCAGAATTAGGACCAAAATGTGCATACAAAGAGTAGATAGACTTACATAGGGAAGTACTAGGGTTTGTATTGTGTTATTTAGTAATTCACATGACTGCTGGTATGATTGTGATGATAATTGCGTGAATGTGATCCCTAAATTTACGTAGAGTTAGGTTGCTTGGGTAAACTCCTTATGGATTGTGAGGTTCCAAGTGTAGCCCCATTTCTAGAGTGTGAATGATAGACAGAAATTGTGTAATTGTGAATGTGAATGAGGGCATACCATGTAAACTCCCTTTGTTCGATAAGGGTCTTGGAAACGCCAGAATGAAAGCGCAAATACTCTGTTATTAGGCAGGAACTGGGCCAAATTGGGTAGCAATTTGGCCCCTAACCGCAAATTATTCAAGGATTTATCTTGCCTAAAATCTAGATGAATGTTTGGCGCGAAACTGTTAATTTCGGAGTGAATGTAGTGTGAATCTCGCATGGATATTGGTACATTCGGCGGTTTAAAGCAGACCCTGCAGTCTAGGTTCACGAGGACCCGAATTAGGTTTGTAAATCTGACGGATTTCCGGTCATCCGTGTAGACCTGGCTTGATTCCTGGAAACCGGGAATCGATATGTGAATTTATAATCAAAACATACAACACGCATTCGCTTTAGAAATTTGAGATATTACAGAAATTTGGGAACTTGTGTCGACTCCCTCTCATCACTGGACCATGCTCGGAGTGACAGAAACAATCACATGTCCGTATTTTCACTTCTGCGCATGGCTTTAACTATTGTGTGCAGCAAACTGAGTATAGTGATTTTGCCTTTGACTTAGCTTTTAACCATGTTAATATTTTCTCAACAGATTCTACACGCTCTACAGACTCAACAGGCTCAACAAGTTCAACAGACTCAACAGACTCTACACCATCTACAGACTTTACACTCTCAACAGACTCTACACCATCTACACACTCGACAGACTCAACAAGATTAACAGACTCAACAAACTCAACAGACTCTACACCCTCTACAGACTCAACATGCTCAACAAGTTCAACAGACTCTACAATCTCAACAGACCCTACACCATCTACACACTCGACAGACTCTACAACATCTACAGACTCAGACTCAACAAGTTCAACAGGCTCAACAAGTTCAACAGACTCTACACTCTCAACAGACCCTACACCCTCTACAGACTCAACAGGCTCAACAAGTTCTACAGACTCAACAGACTCAACACCATCTACAGACTCTACAGTCTCAACAGACCCAACACCATACACACTCGACAGACTCAACAAGATTATCAGACTCAACAAACTCAACAGACTCTACACCCTCTACAGACTCAACAGGCTCAACAAGTTCAACAGACTCTACAATCTCAACAGACCCTACACCATCTACACACTCGACAGACTCTACAACATCTACAGACTCAACAGACTCAACAAGTTCAACAGACTCAACAAACTCAACAGACTCTACACCCTCTACAGACTCAACAGGCTCAACAAGTTCAACAGAGTCTACACTCTCAACAGACTCTACACCCTCTACAGACTCAACAGGCTCAACAAGTTCAACAGACTCTACAATCTCAACAGATTCTACACCATCTACACACTCGACAGACTCTACAACATCTACAGACTCAACAGACTCAACAAGTTCAACAGACTCAACAAACTCAACAGACTCTACACCCTCTACAGACTCAACAGACTCTACAACATCTACACCCTCTACAGACTCAACAGGCTCAACAAGTTCAACAGACTCTACAATCTCAACAGACCCTACACCATCTACACACTCGACAGACTCTACAACATCTACAGACTCAACAGACTCAACAAGTTCAACAGACTCAACAAACTCAACAGACTCTACACCCTCTACAGACTCAACAGGCTCAACAAGTTCAACAGAGTCTACACTCTCAACAGACTCTACACCCTCTACAGACTCAACAGGCTCAACAAGTTCAACAGACTCTACAATCTCAACAGATTCTACACCATCTACACACTCGACAGACTCTACAACATCTACAGACTCAACAGACTCAACAAGTTCAACAGACTCAACAAACTCAACAGACTCTACACCCTCTACAGACTCAACAGACTCTACAACATCTACAGACTCAACAGACTCAACAAGTTCAACAGACTCAACAAACTCAACAGACTCTATACCATCTACACACTCGACAGCCTCTACAACATCTACAGACTCAACAGACTCAACAAGTTCAACAGACTCAACAAACTTAAGCTTAATATGATGTATTACTAGACATGTGTAAGCGGTACAATAAGTGGGAGCCGAATCTATTTCTTGCCTTGCTGTAGGCAACAGCTCAAGGCATGTACCGAAACGGTGGTGCGGACATAGGATTTGGTGGTGCGGACTTCGAAGCCAGCACAAGCTTATGTCTTAGTCTGAGGCCTTGCTGGCCTAATATGATATAATACTAGATATGTGTAAGCGGTACAATAAATGGAAGCCAAATGTATCACTGGGGTTGATTGATAGGAGTGATCCTCACTGGGGGCTCCAAAAACAGTGTTTACCGTGTAATGAAGTTGCTAGTCTCCAGAGACAGAAAACGCTCTGCTCTCCGGTCTAGTGACAGAAAACGCTCTGCACTTGATTACACGGAAGGTCAGCGCGTCCACTTAGGAAAGTAGACTTAGGCACCGGATCTCCGAAAGGTGGTGTTCCAAAATCAGAGATTCCCTGCAGCCAACCTTTGTAGGGGTCTTCTTCGTGAGTTCGTTTGTTGCACTGGATTCCAGCTGATCAGCAAGAGGGGTCAGCGCTTGCTTGGATTTGATCGCTGGATTGATGCTGAGTCTTCTGCTCTCTGACCAGAACTTACCTTTGAGTAGTCCTGATCCAATCTCTAGGCTAACGCGCCTGACTTTCAGAGACAATCGCGCCTCTCCGTTAAACTCTGAGACTCTAGGTCTGACACACCAACTATTTATTACCCTTGTTACAAGTATTACGGGTACAAGCTTTGGGCACGATTACAAGTTACAATATTAAATGCGTTACTAACAGGGGTCGTTACAAACTGTGTAAAGAACAAATACAATTACAATTCAATACAGGATACAATTCACTGTACCAGAGTTGCCAGTTACCCTCGTTCGATTATTATTAATATTATCCTAATTTAGGATAATATTACCCAAGTAATATAGTTTAAGTTAGGGACAAGGTTCAGTGGTACCTTTTCTTCTTCTTCCTTTTCTCAAACTCTGTCTCTATCACACTAACTATTACACTGTCTCCAACACTCTAATGACCAAATACCTATATGCTTTCTCGTGCGCCTATATGCTTGTGCTGTGCGACTCTTTATCCGTCCTTACACACGGATTATCAAACTACAAATCAGCAAACTACAACCAAACAATTATTAGCTTATATAAACCTGGGGTCGGTCTATGGGTGAGTCCCCGAATCGTTGGACACTGCTTTCCCGAAGGTCCGCTCCAACACCTAGACAGGGTTACTGTACGGAATGGGCTTTTTGAGGAAATAGAGAAAACGGGGAGTCACCTGGTTCTGCCTTACTTATTCCTGATTAATGAAATTTAAACAACTACAACTACAAAGTTCAATAGCGCTGATGGCTTCTTCTATCTTCAGGCTAGCAGTTGGCTCTGGCTGAATGCTAAACTCAAGCCAGAGACGAGGGGAGCATAGCTCCGGAACCGGCAACGATGAATAGGGTGAAACTGGCCATTTTAGACAAAAAAGGGTTCGAAAGATGACAAGTTTATAGTACTTTCAGAACGGTTTTGGTTTCCCAACTTGAAATCAGGTGCCTGCGAAGTCGTCTCTGTTCTTGACCCTAGCTGCGGTCTAAATCCACAATGTACCTACAGTGATAGGTTCCACGAATGATAGGCTACTGACAAGGTTCACTTCCTGGGATCACTTCCGGATCCAACAATCTTAGATAAGTACCAACGGAGACTGACTACTGAATTCCACTACAGGGCTGAACTCTTCCACTGACTGCTTCACTACTGGATTGTTCACGACTTCGAATCCGGATCAGCGACTGTCCGCGCACCTGAATCAAATGGGTTAAAACCCATTAGTACAAGATTATGGTGCGGGAATCGAACCCAGCAACCATTACTCGTTCCTTTGCTTTACAGGCCCAAAATGTGCATTTTGGGCCCCATTTGAACTTGTAACTTGAGAATTGACTAAAAACTGCTGATTATCGCCTGTTTGACAATATTAACCGTTTCTGGTAACTTCCTGTCACCAATTGGGGCCGTCCCGGCCTCCGCTAACTTGTATCATCAGAATTTAGTTAGACTTGCCGCAATTTCGGCTTGGACAAACTGATTCGCAAGTTTTCCACCTTGGGGCCCGGCTGGGCCTAACTGAGCTGGTAATTATACGAACCAACCTTAAAAAATGTACGAAACCAGTGCTGTTTGTTACCTATATTCAGACTTCATTTGCCTTTGTCCTTTCCTTGCATAGACCGGCCTTCTAGGGCCATTTTGGTGTAAATTGCGTTGATTTTGACCAAATTTTGCACAATCTTTAGAGTAAACTAGAATGCTGACAATTATTAACATTTTCGGCCTGTGTTCGGCCTGATTTTGGTTGATTTGTCACGGGAAATGGATTCATTTCCCGTGACCCAAAGATTACATCAAACATATGTACAAAACTGGACATTTTGAAGTGCATTTCCGATATTGGAAGATGGTCATTCGCTAAATACTTATGATAATCATCTTAACTAATGCCTACCTACTTACTCATATTGATTAACTAAGGCCTACGTAATATTAGTGTTAACTTGCGAACTAACTAAAGCCTACTTAGTATTAATGTTAACCTGCGAACTAACTAAAACCTACTTAATATTGCTGTTAACTTTCGATTACCTGGTGTTTTAATGTAAAACCGCATTAATTAATTTATTTGCAGGTTTGGGACTGAAATAACAAGATTAAAATGAAACTTACTGGCTGACTGTGAGTGAGTTTTTGCATGTAATTAGTTTAAATCAGTTTAGGCAAAAAGGCAAAAACTCACTCACTCACTGTCTCAATAGCCATTTTACGCAGTCCCTACTTACCGACCTACCGAACTAAATGGCTAACTACTTTCCTCGTAACTACCTAAGAGGCTCGGGGAAACGTACCGAACCGCTATTCGATCCGGCGCTGGCAACCCTGGCAGCCAGCCGAGTGATAGACGCGCAATCTACCACCCTTTCACTTGAGCTTGTCTAAATTTGAGCAAAACTGGCATATAAATCCACGAAACTTCGGTGAGGACGAATTTAAGTAAAAATTACATATTCTTGTAGAGCTTGAGAAATTGAACATTTTTTGTGCTTACAGCACCAAAAAATGTTAATTAATTAGTGAGAAAAACATAATTAAAGTTTGGTCCTACATATGCATAATTAGCACATCTAATGTATTAGTTAATGTACACACACGCAGTGTTGCTAAATTGCTTCCTCATATAGGCTGGTTTAAGCTTGTTCTAATCATAACCCGTGTATCTCAAATGGATGAGCACCGGATCTATTAATCCAGAGGTCCTGAATTCGAACCTCAGCACGGGTCTACTTCTTTTCCTTGTAGTTTGGCCCGTCTTTACTATACTTTACAATACTAGACATGTGTAAGCGGTACAATAAGAGGGAGCCGAATCTATTTCCTCGCTTTGCTGTAGGCAACAGCTCAAGGCAGGTACCGAAACGGTGGTGCGGACATGGAATTTGGTGGTGCGGACTTCGAAGCCAGCAAAAGCTTATGTCTTAGTCTGAGGCCTTGCTGGCCTAATATGATATAATACTAGATATGTGTAAGCGGTACAATAAATGGGAGCCAAATGTATTTCCTCGCTTTGCTGTAGGCAACAGCTCAAGGCAGGTACCGAAACGGTGGTGCGGACATAGGATTTGGTGGTGCGGACTTCAAGGCCAGCAAATGCTTATGTCTTAGACTAAGGTCTTGCTGTCCTAATATGATGCAATACTAGACATGTGTAAGCGGTACAATAGGTGGGAGCCGAATCTATTTCCTCGCTTTGCTGTAGGCAACAGCTCAAGGCAGGTACCGAAACGGTAGTGCGGACATAGGATTTGGTGGTGCGGACTTCGAAGCCAGCAAATGCTTATGTGTTAGTCTGAGGCCTTGCTGGCCTAATATGATATAATACTAGATATGTGAGTCTGTAGATGGTGTTGAGTCTGTTGAGTCTGTAGATGGTGTTGAGTTTGTTGAGCCTGTTGAATCTGTAGAGGGTGTAGATGGTGTTGAGTCTGTTGAGTCTGTAGATGGTGTTGAGTTTGTTGAGCCTGTTGAATCTGTAGAGGGTGTAGATGGTGTTGAGTCTGTTGAGTCTGTAGATGGTGTTGAGTTTGTTGAGCCTGTTGAATCTGTAGAGGGTGTAGATGGTGTTGAGTCTGTTGAGTCTGTAGATGGTGTAGAGTCTGTTGAGTCTGTAGATGGTGTAGAGTCTGTTGAGTCTGTTGAACCTGTAGAGTCTGTTGATCCTGTTGAATCTGTAGAGTCTGTTGAACCTGTTCAATCAATAGAGGCTGTTGAACGTGTTGAATCTGTAGAGTCTGTTGAACTTGATCGTCCACTTCGCTTTTGAACTTGTTTGGCCACGTTGCTTTTGAACTGTTCCAGTTTATGAGCCGTTGACTTGTTAATTCTGCCTCATCTGTTTACTCTTTTTGCTGTTGGTTGACTCTACTTATTGTTGGTCTTTTGAGTTCGTTGAGTGTCAGCTCACGAGACCTTAGGTCATCCCAGTTATCAAATTTGATGGAAACTATAGGTGCTTTCGGTATGAGAATACGTTGTTAGCTGTGTTGATAGGAAATATACATATCGATTCCGGGTTTCCAGGAATCAAGCCACAGTTGCATCCGTGTAGGTAGCCCTGCGATTAGGGGACGGATGAGCCGCATTCATGGAGTCCAGCACTAGCCGAATCGGAATTATGTCAGGAACAATGCACAAAAATAACAGGAAATTCGCTACGATTAAAGTATCTCATAGCAAATGTCCGATTAGCGGATTAGCAGGTTATTTAGTTTTAATTCAGGAAAGTAATTCTAGTTGCGTTGTGCTGGTTGGTAAATTATTAGCTAGAGAAGCGCTTACTCGGTGTAGTTTTAGTTAAGGATAAGGGTACCAATTATCTTGTTTAAAATAGTTATTAGTTCTGGGTTTAATTTCAGTTAATTGTTTAAATTATGTCGGTTATAATGTTCAGTTTTAAAACACAAAAGAGTGAACCCAATTAACAGAAAAGAAATAAACCCGTGCTGAGATTCGAACTCAGGACCTCTTGATGAAGAATCCAGTGCTCATCCAGTTGAGCCACACGGGTTATAACTAGAGCTGGTTTAAGCCAGCTTATGTACCGTAGCAATTCGGCAACCCAGCACGTGTGCATTTGAACCAATACACTGTATGTACAAATTACGCATATGTAGGCATAAACGTTGATCATGATTTTCTCCTTAACAGCTGAACGGTTTGATCTGTTTCAAAAAGCAAAATTTTCAGATCTTCAAGCTCTACAAAATGGTGGAACTTTTTAACCCCAATTAATTTTCACTAACTAATTAACACAACCGAGTTAACGTTAACACAGAAATGTTAAGCCTGCGCAGAACCCAATCTGCGCAGGTATTACTTAACTTTAATTATGTTTTTCTCACTAATTATTGAATATTTCTCGGTACTGTAAGCGTAAAAAATGTTCAGTTTTTCAAGCCCTACAAGAATATGTAACTTTTGCTCAAATCCGAGTTCATCAAAGTTTTGCTAATTTATATGCCAGTTTTTCACTGACTGACATGTGCTCGTGTGAAAGGGTGGTTGTACGGCTGGCTGCTGGGGTTGCCAGCGCTGGATTGAATAGCGGTTCGGTACGTCCCCTGTTAGGCACTAGGATAGGTAGGGGTAGATTTAGAAGTAGAAGTAGTTCGGTAGGTCGGTAAGTCGGTAAGTAGGGACTGCGTAGAATGGCTGCTGAGACAGTGAGTGAGTGAGTTTTTTGCATTTTTGGCATAAACTAATTAAAATTAATTATATGCGAAAACTCACTCAAAAAGCAGCCTCTACTAACCTTATTTTAGGATCTAGCAATTAATGTAAGTAGGAAAACTATTCAGTCGTAGAATTTAGGTCAAATAGCCGATAGTTGTCAATTCTTAGTTAGCATTACGTACGCTTCAATAATTCAGCACAGGCAAGTAGGTAGGCAGTAGTTAGGCTAATTACAGTAAATAGTAGGTATTTGACCATCTTCCAACATTCGAAATTCACTTGAAATGCCAAGTTTCGTTCATATTTGGGATTATCAGTCGGACACGGGAAATAAGTCTATTGAAAAAGAAATAGAAACATTATGAATCATTTCGTCCCAAGCAAGGAATTACGTCAAATTCAGCCAAATTCAAGTAAATACAACCTAAAAATGGCCAAAAAGGCTCATTTGGTGACAAGAAATTACTGGAAACTATTAACACTGTCGAATAGGCAATAACCAACGATTTTGAGTCATTTCGTCAATTCACAAGTTCAAATGGAGCTCAAAATACACATTTTGGGCCTGGAAAGCAAAAAAACGAGTAATGGTTGCTGGGTTCAATTCCCCCACCATATCTATGTACTAATGGGTTTTAACCCATTTGATTCAGGTGCGCGGATCGTCTTCAGTTCGGAATCGGAGTCAGTGAACTAGTCGGACTTGGATCAGTCAGTGGAAGTCCTTGAATTGAGGAACTTTGATCAGAATCAGTAATTGGTTGATTATTGGATCCGGAAGCGATCCCAGAGTTGATTTTGGACCTATCAGACAGACATTTGCGGAGCCTAATCACTGTAGGTACCTTAAGGACTTAGAACATAACTAAGGTCGAGATCAGAGACGAATCCCGCCGGCGCTTGACATCAAATTGGGACAAACTATAAAGTGGATCTAAACATTCATAAATCACTCGCTAAATTGATTCAAAAAATGTGTAACCATATCCAGCTCACCATTTTCACCTCCGGGGCTCCGGAACTTGAGTTAAGTAATCGGTAGAATGAGTTAGCAAACTAGACGGGTGTAAAAGGCGTTAAGAGTATCGACCTTGTCCCTATAACTTACTCAAAGTCTGTAATATTATTCCAATTGGAATAATCTTAATAATAACCTAAAGGGAATTATCTGGCAACTCTGGTACAGTAATTTTGTATTGTACCCTGTATTATACATATCTGCATTGCCTGTATTGTAGTAGCTTACACCTTGAACGCACGAATTGTAATAATTACACTTGTACTGAATTCATTAAATAATCTGTGTGTGTTAGTTACTGAGTCATATAACAAGCGAATAAAGGCGCGTTTGCCTTCGAATACGGTGCGTTTACCGTTCAGCCACTAATCGCAGTAATCTAGGACGGAAACATCACAAGTAAGTTTTCCTGGCAATCTCTATCTCGAAGATCCAGTGCAGAAGTCATCCAAATTCAGTGCTGTTGATCCGAAGCAAGTGCTGACCCCGCTTGCTGTTCACTTGGAAATCAGGAGCCTCAAACGAACTCACCGACGAAGACCCCGATCAAGGTTGGCTGCAGAGAATCTCTGATTCTGGAACACCACCTTTAAGAGATCTGGTGCTTAAGCCTGTTTCATTGCGAGCAGACGTGCTGACCTTCCGCGTAATTGAGAGATTAGAGCTTAGAGTAGATCGTGTCCCGGATCTTGCTCACTTCATTACAAATGTCTTAGGTTAGTACAGTGTTTTGTACACGGATTGTTTTGACGGAGCATTTATTATAGCTGCTGACGGGATGGAGTTGATAAAGCAACAGCTTCAAGGTTTGCAGCTAACAAATTTTTTTACAAAAGCAAGACTGCTTATCAGCATTATTGCTGCGATGTTGATTATTTCTCGCCTTTGTTTGTTTGGAATATTAGCACATTCGTTCCTGAATAGATCTCTCATGCAATACTGCTTTTTTCAGCGAAGACTAAGCAGTTTTCAGTTTTTTCAAGACAAATATATGTACTTTTCTTCGAACATCAAACGGAATGTTCTATAATTACGAGATTGGTTAAAGTTGCCTGCAAATGACACAGTCAGCTGATGCATGTCCAGAACGGCATTCATAAAATTTTTCGGCAGTGAGACACTTCGCCACATTTTTATTGCTCTCTTGTAAATGCGAAGTGGGATAAATATTCTATCGTATTTTCAATTTAAAATTATAGATTTTGTCTGCAAACTCTTTCAAATCTTTAAGGTGGTGGTATCGTTTACCGCACTGGTGTTGACTGAAAAATTTGTAATGGCAACCTAATATATATTTGACCTCTTTAAAGCATTAAATAACCAAAAACTTGCATTTTCTCAAAAAATGTAGTTTTCATGGTTCGGTGGTAACTCACAAATTGGAAAAACTAAAATTAAATTTAGAACAAGGATTACTTTCGATTAAATTACGTTAGAAAGCTAAGATTTCGTATGCAACGACAGTAATGTGCAATGAGAGGAGTTTCATAAAGGTCAAAAAGTGATTTCGAGAACTAAATGGCAAATACAGAATCGTGTGAAGAAATGAACTCTTCAGTTGTAAAGGAGATGAAGAGTCCTAGTTCAGTAATGATTGATCTGATTGGAATTAATATTTAAAGTTATTTGATGTATTTTGTTATATCTTGTCCTAAATCGCCAGAGTTGCCAAGTAGAAGTTGCTATTTATTCGACTAGGGACTAAGATTTTCGATTTAGATACTAAATAAGTAAGTAGCAAAGAAAATCAAACACGCAGTGGACACAAACCACTTAAGAAAGCAGTTTTAATAGTTAACGGAAGTCTTAACGGCCCTTAATTGTATTAATCCCCTCACTAACACTAAAATTACAATTCCCAGTTAAAAGGGTAGTTACTCTTAGCAAGTCCGAGATAGGACTCTCAATTCCCTCTCTTTCCGGTCGGAGATGCCTAATGACTGATCGTAGGAATGTTTCCCAATTGTTATTAGGGACATAAAAAGTCTTTTATGTTCTCAAGAGTTTGGAATTTAAGTGCTAGTAAAGAGTGTTAATACTAAAAATTATCGAAAAATAGCAAATTGTTAGAAGATGGTTCAATATTAGGTACTAAATAGCTAAGTACGTAGTTAGGTAAGGTTAATAAATGTTATTCAGTGATATTTAATAGTCAATATTTGGTTAACTTTTGTAATTTTAGTCCGAAACATGACTTGGACTCATATGAAAGAGAATTTGATCCTGATTCCAAAAATGCAAACCCGACTTTTTAACTCAAAAATAAGAAAGTTACGAGCAAAAATGTTTTTATAAGATTACTTTTTGTTTCGTAATCTTATCACTCCAAAAAGGAGTGTTCTAAAAAGTTTCTTTTACTTGGTTTGACTTAAGCCAAACCTTTCCTTTTTTATTGTCTAGGAGGCTGTCTACCTCCTAGACTACACCTCAGTCAGGTGTTGTTTTCTTTTCCTTTCCATTCTGCTAGGCCTCTTTCTTCCAGGGCCAAGCAGTTGTCCTCGCTTGAACTTTTGGCCGAGGACAAGGCCTACAAAGAAAAGGAAGGAAAATAGTAGTATCAGCCCAAGTCATACCAATTAGATGGGGCTAATCTTCCTCATTAATAAAATGCAAATTAAAATGAATAGCTAGAATTAGGTAGATAGGTACGTAGTTTATGGTGATATAAATTTTAACTCACAGAAAATTGTGTATTTATGGTAATAATTAGTCAAAGTTATAAAAATTCACGAAGTTCTCCCTTTGGTTACCTTTACATGTTAAAGAAAATTATATTTTCTAAATCTCATTAATTTCGACCTCTGATGGCCAGCTGGCTCAGCCCGCCGCTGCGCCCCGTGCAAAGAGTGATACTAGAAGGTTCTAGAACTTTCTAGAAGCTTTGCCTTAAAAACGAAAGAAAAGTCCGCCACCACCCGATTTAATGACCTGTCATCGAGCTGTCAGAAAGCTGTCAGCTCGGTCCAAAACGTTTCCAAATGATCAGTGTTCGCTTGAGCAGCAACCCTAGGAGGTTGCTTCCCCCCTCCCCTCTCTGATGCGTCTCCGCTGTGTGCCAGAGTTTTGGCACGGAGATTTAAGCGCATCTTTCCCCGGTTAGGAAAAAAGATTAGGTACTTTTCTAGCCTTCGGGCTAGAAAAGAAATTGAGAAAGAAACCAGCGAACACACACACACAAATTGAGGGCCAAATGGGTTTTGTATGCCCGGCCAAATTCTGAATTGAGAAAGAATCTAGGAGAAAATAAAGGCCACCTTTTTGGCCATAGATTTTTATTGTTCTGGGCCTTCGGGCCAACTTTTATATTTGTATTTTTTGGGCCTTTCGGCCAATTTTTTATGTTATATGGGCTTTCGGGCCAAGCTTTTTTTATGAACCTGTTTGAGTCTACGGGCAGAATTTTTTCCCTTTTTGATGCGAGGCCTTCTGGCCAATTTTTAGTTTTCTAGCATGAGTGGGCCCAAGGCCAATTTTAGTTTATCCTTACATTTTTCATCTTATGATTTCCTATTTCGGGGCAGCTCATGTAAACCCCTCCTGTTCGATGGAGGTTTTGAGCCTTGCCCCTTATTTATTATTTCACCTTTTACTTTTATGATTTCTCTTTAAAAGGCAGCTCATGTAAACTCCTCCTGTGCGATGGGGGTCTTGAGACTTGCCTAGCTCTCTTATTTCCATGTTAAGTTTTATCCATGTTTTCGGTCAAGCCACGACCTTTGAATTGTAGTTTTATTAGGGCCTTAGAGGCCAGCAAATAATAGTATATTTTGTAGTTTTTTTTGGAAGAAATAAGTGGGGTCCCCACCCTTTAGGAGTGAGTTAGTGGGTCTCTAAAAGCATGACCCTTAAAAGAATATGAGCTAGTTTTAAGGTTTGTTCCCCACAGCCGGCAACTAGGAGTTGCCGGCCATATTGCTAATCTAGGCTCAGTTAACCAAGAAAGTCTTACTGTTGTGTACTATGTCGTTTGTTTCAGCTTTAGGTCGGTTCCAAATTAATAGGTCTTAAAAAATCTAGGACGTTTGACTCGAATTCTTAAAGCTATGAGCTGTTTCATTTTAATTAATTATTAAGAAGTTTTAAAAGGGAATGACGGGCTTCCCTGCCCATTCTTTTATGTATTAACATTAATAATGTGTTGTAGTCGTTTTTGTAGTAATGATTGCGTGGCAATCATTACTCACATGGCTTTCGTAAAATTCCCAAATTATTTTTCCAAAAATACCACAAACTTCCCAAACTTCTGCGCTAAAAGTCGAGTTTTAAGACGTTAAAACTCGCACCAAAGTTTTCACAAAGTTCAAAAATTTAGTAGTTATTATTAGGATACATTTATTTATTAGGATACATTTAAAATCGTAGCTAAGAAATTACGTTATTAGGTTTTGCTGTATTTACAGTTGTAACCATGTTGACAACTAGAAGTAGTTAAGCAATAATTAGCTAGGAAATTTTGCGATCGTGTGTGTGTGTGTATGGATGAAAAGGTATTTCTGTGATCCTGACCGTGTGTGGTAACTCGCGGAAACTCCTTCTGTTTGACGAAGGTTGTGAGCTCTGCCAATATGAATGAAACTCAGATATTAGGCAGGAATAAGGTATAATAAGGTATTTGTGTGCATGGATGATCTGAATCTCGTATGAGCGCATGCTAGTCTAAATATAGTATAAAAGTTATGTGAATAGTTGCTGGATAAGTTTTAAATAGGGTATAAATGTTGTCCGAGTGATCAAAGTTAAGATGTTTATTTTAGCTTAGTTATGGTATAATTATACATCAATAGGTTTAGTTGAATAACTTGATTAATGTGTATGTTTGCGTGTGTGCGCGTGTGAGTGATAGTTTAGTTTTACGTAAGCAGTATTAATAAATGACGAGCAAATATTAATTAAAGTATTAGCGAAGGTTTTGAATGTGTTTTAGTTAATACGTATCTATGTCAAGTGGGAACGAACAAACAGTGAAAAGCAAGCTTAAAGTTCCGGTAATATGCAGAAAGGTTACGTAAAATCATGTAGGTTATTATTACGAAATTTGGTTAATATGGTTGAGTTGTATGGTTGCGGAATGCTGAATGGAAGCGCCTGTGAATTCCAATAGATCAGATATGCAAACGAGGTACATGGTATAGACCTAGAGTTACCAGGGACTCCGTATCAGGTTCTTACTGTTTGCCATAATGGGAAAGCCCTCGATTCGTCCGCGTAAGTCACTCTTCGTTAAGAGGGCGGACGAATCGCATGAAAGGAAGCCCACGAATAGTCGAGATTGTATTAGCTAGAATACTTTATCTCTAAGATACGAATTTGGAATCTTTAGTGCAAGAAACTATAGCAGTCATTGTACGATTGACACTAGGAATTGTATTGCATACTGCGTATAATTTTTTGTTTCTATTATTATGTCATTCTTGCCATTTTTCCAAACACCAACCCAGTTCCAGTTAAAATCTAGTTGATATTTGAGTCATGTCCAATCTCAAGTCATAACTAGTGTTTGTGCTCGCTTCGCTAAGTTATTGTCAAGTTTAGTGTTTCCAACAAGTAATTGGGCTGACAAAATCAGCCCGATTTAATCAATAGTGGATACTAGGCATTAGCCTATAGTAATTCTTCAAAATGGCAATAGTGATCAGCAAAACGAAGGAATTATGCAATATAATGCAGAAGTTGATCTTGTGTCTGAAATAATAATAGAATTAATTAGTTACGTAAGAAATATGGATAGGGTAAAACGAACCATCTCCTAACCAAACCAATCTTTTAACCTATTTACTATTTTTAGTTTCAAGTTGTGTAATACTTTGTTAAGGTGGTGATTCCCTTTGGTCACATAAAGTTTGCACCATTATAACTCATTCATTACTTGGAGTTAAGAAGCCATTTTTATATCAAAATGTAGCTTGACATTTTCTCTTTTTAATGAGTACAATGAATCTAAGTTTGGCTTTCCAAAATGTTTTTCCTGTATTTTAGAAGAAGTATAATTTTTCAGATTTTTTGCAGGCTGAAGTAGATTTTTTCGCAAGACATCGGTTAGAGCATTCGATACCTCTATCAAATAGCTGGGGACCCTTTTTTAGTTATTGTGATATCGCTCTTCGTTATGGAGAAATAAACTAAAATGTCTGCGCAACCTGGATTTTGCCTACTTTTCACTACTTTGGCAAGCCACTACTTCGGTTAGAAAGCAGCTATCGGGGCAACTAAAAAAGGGTCCCGGGGTATTTTTGTGTAGAACACATCTGCTAAGTGGCAACTCTCTAGCTTGCATACTAAATTCTGCACAATCGCTGGAAAAAATTTGGTCGTGTTTTTGCAAAAACTACATTTTTTGTGATAGCAGCCTAAGGGATAGCAATTGTACGATGGTCATGCCTCCGATAATTGGCCTCTGTGAGACCTTTAAATTGACACCCTTAGTTAAATTTTACGGCTTTCGTAGCTCAAGAAGTAGTGGATTATTTGATTTCTGCAGAAAGGACAAGTTTTTTGACGCCAAAATAAGAAAATTAGCTATATCTCACGATAGGGAAAAGCTAGAAATTTTCTTCCAAAAGCAAAATTGTAGAGTTTAACGAGTTCTTTCGAATGGATATAGTCATAGCCATGCAGCTGCTGCCAAACTTTCAGAAATTGGCAAAAACCGCCCTGAACGCAAATGTTGAATTTTTGAAGCGCGATTGCGCAGACGGTGTTAGAACGCTGAAACAACTTATTTTGGAAAGTTTCGTTGAATTTCATCCTGGTTTACGCCGTCAATCAACAATATGTGCCCAAAAGGAATCACCACCTTAACAGGGAGTTGTTACTGCCCTGAACTCTGGGGCCAGAAAAGGGCCCCAAATGTCTTGATGTTGTTATGAAAATTACTTGATTGTATTATGCAAGTATAAGAACAACCACAAATTATCTAGTTAGTGTCAAGCTGTTACAAATTACGGATCTACGTTCATCCTAGTGTTCCAACCTGGAACAGTGCAAAAACGGAATGTGCGAAGTGAAATCACATCTTTATCGCAATTTCCTGCATGGAATTGCAGGAAATTGCCCAAAAAACAGCATTTTTGTTAAAATACCTCCAGAACGGTAATGTAGCGTTCGAATCTTTCAATTCTATATCAAAATTGTCAGAAAATTCGATTACTATGACTAATTTAAGCCTCGCAAGTTCAGCTTTAATCTCAGAAAACCAAAAAGTGAGTAATGGTTGCTGGGTTCGATTCCCGCACCATAATTGTGTAACTAATGGGTTTTAACCCATTTGATTCAGGTGCGAAGTCGAAGGATCTCCTGCCTGAATTACTCTGTCGTGCCTCTGGAGAGATATTGGTGATTAATCTATTGGAATCAGTACTCGGGAGCCGGAAGTGCTCAGTCAATTCGTATCATTGGAATCAGTTGTTGGATCTATTAGCTGTAGGTGACCTAGTCTATTTGGAAGTGTAGCAGGATCTTTGAGGCAGAGACAGTTCGTACCGGCATCAGAATCATTTGTGATGTTTAAAACCGATCCTAAAATTGTGAAAATTGTCTGTAAAACCGGAAGTTTATTCCTCAACTGTGAACGCTGTAATCTTGAACCTTACAACCTTATTTCGCCTTATAATCAATTTAAAATGATGATCTCCGCTCTTCTCACTCTACTGGGGTTGGATATCCCCATTGCTCTGCTTTAAAGCTAAGTAACACTTTCGGTGCAGTAATCTTGGTTAGTGAAGACAAGCTAGAAGGCTGATTAGGAAGATCCAAAAGAAGATAAATTGATAATTTAATTTAATTAATTGTTGAAGTTTATATAACCGTACCAGGCATCCCCCAACCAGACCGACCCCTGTGTTAGATCCCTCAGGCTTTCCGAATAGCATCCGGGAACAGAGCGCTGTGTGCTCCGCCACAGAAGATTGGAACAGCATTCTTGGGCTCACCCAAGGACCGGAATTGACGTGTACCCGTTAATTACCATTAATATTACTTATTATTATTATTATTATTATTATTATTATTATTATTATTATTATTAATATTGTCCTTGTTCTAAAGGACTGATAAAGAGGTAAACCGCACGAACACAAGCATATAGGGAAAGCACAGAGTTTAGCAGTAAGGATAAATAGTCGAGAATAATAGTACAGAAAGAGAGGAAGAAGAAGTAACGATAAAGAGTCGGAATCCAAAATCTTGTCCCTCAATCTGAAAATAGTCAAAAGGGTTCATTCTAAAGCTGGCAACTCTGGCAATCTTGTAATTTGTGTTTTGTACGCTGAAATCTGTAATATGTGGAGTGCTACCCTTGATCATCGATATCTTAATTTCGTGTCATTATCATTATTCAATTATCTAATTACTGTAACTGTCGAGAACTATAATAATCATTATTAAATTGAAATTGTGTCTCAACGAGCATTTGAATTAGGGAATCGACATTAGACAGGATCATTGGATCAGGATTAGTCCCAGCACAAGTAAGTGAAATATCTCGAGCTAGAGATCCCGAACTCCCATCTAGCGAAGGAAACAAAAGACCTGTCCAGCTGTATATCTTGACCAGTTTGTCAGGATACGTGTCAGAACTCATTGTTGTGAACTGACACCCTCAAGTCTAAATCCAGAAGAAAGACAAGCATCGACCCCGCTTGTCTCCACTAATATTCAGTGAATCTTTTCCCCATTTTTAAACGAAGTCACAACCAGGACCCCGCCCGGGTTGGCTACAAGGATACCCGATTTTGGACAAATCACCTTTTGGGAATCCTGTGTCTAAGTTTGCTGATCCCAGCAGACGCGCCGACCCTCCGTGTAAAGGATTAAGTTGCTACAGAGCCTTAACTGACTAGGCTGAACAAGGACCAAGAGAAAAGCAATTTTTAATCCAGATCTAAGCAACTTCATTACAAATTTCTTGCCGAGGGTCATTTTTCAGCATTTTAGTTACTGTTTAGCATGTCGAAAGAAAACGCACACTGACGCCATTTTTTAAAATTCAACAAGCGATATTTCAGTTGTTCCTGACTCAAACAAAAAACTAGGAAAAATGACCCTGCAATAGGTTTTGGTCAGTTTGTACGGTAAATTTGAAAACACAATTTTACTCGAAATGTGAGAAAAACCTTGTTTAAAACATAAACTTCCTTCACTATTTAACGATCAACGTAATTGGTATTTACCTAAGTGTTGGCTTGCCATTACAAACGCGCTGCAGTGACCAAAAAGGATTGATGATATTGTTATCGTAAAATAGTGAAACAGACTGGTTGGGGGAGGAAGAAAACGAGTGGGGCGGAGTTATTTAATTCCATATATGTTTACGGACACTTCGGAAGTTGGGGGGGGGCGAATAGCGTTATTTTGTTTCTATTCCCCCTTCGTAATTTTACTTACCCCCCGCACTCTTCACGCGTAGAATATGTCTGAATGTTGCTATTGTGGATTATTTTAATTTGTCAGCTATCTACAATCATTAAATAGGCATGAATCAGTGACATTAAACGAAAAATTTCATTTTCTTATAAAATTAGATTTTCGGCGGAGCAGAAACAGCTGTACGCTGTGCAGCGATATTGCGATTGCGATGTTTCAGGTCATTGGGATTATTTGCTGTAAAGTTAGCCTTTAAAATACGGTAAACGATACCACCACCTTAAATCAAAAAGCATTTTGGTTATAAGAAAATTAAAGAAAAATTTTTAATTTAAATTAGTGGAAATGAAATTTTATTTTTAATTAATATTTAGATATTATTAACGTTTTATAGAAGTTTTACCAAAATAGAAACAACAAATAATAAACACAGCAACAAATACTTCGCATTTTGTAACTGTTGTCCCTCTTCCAACATTACTGTTAAAGCCTTTCCTAATATTTAAGTCTAAGGTCAAATCAGAACAATAGTGTGGCGAAGTGTCTCACAATCCCCAATGACCTGAAAGTCGACCCGCGGGTGCCCGCAATCCACTTCCAACTCTGGTCCAGCCATAACAAAGACTGCGTCTCTGGCGAAAAGATAAAACGAAAACTGCAGTAAGTCTAATCAAATTTTTCCACTTTATATAGATTAGACTTACTGCAGTTTTCCTTGGGTACGCGTTCCAGTGGGTACCCGCGGGTCAGAGCGGGTCAAGAGTTATTTTGTTCACACCGTCTTTACGCTAAATTTTGGGCTAATTTCACCAGAAAATTTACACTTTGTGTTAAATTTGCAAATTTTCTCTAAATTTTGGCTCTTTTGTATGTCTTTATACATTATAATTTTGCTTTTATGATAAAATTATTTATTTCTATTTTGTCTTGAATCTTCAGTCAAAAATATTTCAGTAATATCTCCCGGACATAGTTGCTGGCATAAATATTCTGTTATCATGTCTGCATTGATTGACAAACATTTGTGTGAAAAAATGTTGACAGCTTAGGTACTACAACAGCCTGCAAATCTATCTTTCCGTAAAGAGCGTGAGCTGCTTTCAATAAATAATTCATGTCAAGCTTGAAATTTCCACATAAAGTTCAAAGAGTGATGATCATTCCTGATCTTTTTTTGCTGATGGCTCACACACTGTTAGGCTCACAAAGTGGCCCGTAAGTGGTGCTTTCCGCAGAC
Source organism: Trissonchulus latispiculum (assembly GCA_030248195.1). Taxonomy (NCBI): domain Eukaryota; kingdom Metazoa; phylum Nematoda; class Enoplea; order Enoplida; family Ironidae; genus Trissonchulus; species Trissonchulus latispiculum. Next base: position 28,184 of record JASAND010024501.1, read on the forward strand.
CGTAGTCAAGAGGAGAGAGGCGAAGATCACGGACAGAAAACATAATCCCCGAGCAAGCTACCGTACGGTTATTTCAGTCACTCCCAAGGCAGGAACATTCGGACCTCGAAAGCTGCTGCCCCCGCTTGGCAATAACAACTGGGTGGGCTGAAAAACCATTCCCGATTCTATTGGTACTATTGAAAGTGTATAATATAAATAAACTTCTAAAATGGTAGTTTGCTATCATATCCAAGTTAGGAGTGGACAGTAAACACTTCTGCAGTAGTTGCTACTCAGCTGTAAAAAATAAACAAGAATAAACTGAACTTTTACGAGATTACTACAAGAAACTAGAATAAATCTTAAAAGCTTTGGCTAAATACTGATTCTACTGACCGATCGAGGTCCGCCCCAACACTTTTGCTATAGCATAGTATCCTCAGAACTAACGAAAACAAAGATGACAGTTGATGGAGTTATCTGTGAACGCCAAATTCTTGTTTGAAAGTTTTAATACTTCACTATGTACATTTTAAAAGCGTTAATTATGCTCGATGCATGCTATAGAGTACTTAAGGTACTGGTTTCCTTTCGGGTATTTTTGACTCATACGGCTTTAATCCTTTACGTAAATGGCTGAAACGTACGAAATAAGCTATTTCCGTGCTCTTTAACATTCTGGGACAAGTCTCGTATTTTTAGGCCAAAAGATAAGAAAGTTTAGGTTTTTGGCCTTAGGCTCCCAGTACGTAGGGAAGACACGGGATTGGTTGTTATGGCTGGAATGAGGACGCGAAAACGAACATTTTTGCTTTTACAACCTTTGAGCTATCTCCAGTGGTTAAGTCAGTATAAGCAAAAAACTGTTTTTTGGGTCAAAAAAGTTTTTTGGGTCAGTTTTTTCAAAATTACTGCCACACGTTAAGGACAAAGTTGGCTTATTTATACTCAATCGATGCAGCGTCTAAATGCACATTTTATGAATGCCTATTAGCCGAACTTAATTGCTTCAAGCTAGAGATTTGGTCGAAAAACCATTTTGACGAAACTGCGATTATTTTGTTTCGAACATCGATTTCTCAAAAACTGCTCGACGGATTCCGGAGATTTTCGTCAGAATGGAAATTCGCACTGTTGCGGAGGGACGTTTTCCTTGGTTTTGGCTATAACGTTCCCAATTTCGAGAAAATTTAGTGCAAAGTTTAAGAATTTAGTGTCTCCGTGCAATTTGCGAATTTTCTCAACCGTTAAGGGACACTGGAGCGAAACCCAAAAAACGTCCCTCGGCCCATATGTCCTCTGTATGATAGCGCAAAAAGAAATTTTGTCTGGTTCTGCATTTGTGAAAAATCGATGTTCGAAAATTTTTGGTCTAATATTTAGCCGTTGTCAGAAACTTTTTGCTAATTTTGCAAGCTTTGTAAGCTCAGGTGAATGTCCTGATTATGAGCTTTAAAACGATGTATAAAGCTCTTTCCAACTGGAAAAAATAAAGAAAGTTATAGCGTTTTAAAAAATCACCACAAAAGCACTGAAGGCAGAATTGAAATTCGCATTTCTGCGGAGGGACGATTTTCTTGGTTTGAGCTAAAACAGCTCCAGTTGCGAGAAAACTGAATACAAAGTTGCGAAATTTCGTGTCGCCGCACATTTGCCGGATTTTCTGGAGTATTGAGGCTTGTTGAGCCAAATCCAAAAAACGTCCCTCGGCCCATATGTCCTCTGTATGATAGCACAAGAAAAAATTTTGGCCGATTTTTCAGTTTTAAGAAATCGATGTTCAAAAATGTTTGGTCTATATTCATCCTGTTAGATGTCAGCAAGTCTGAAAATTTCTGCCACGTTTTTGTTAATTTTGCTAGTTTCGTAAGCTCATGTGAATCTACAGGTAATAACCTTTAAAACGATGTATAAAGCTCTTTCCAACTCCTAAAATTGCGAAAGTTATAGCGTTTCAAAAAAATCGCCACAAAAGCACTGCACAAAATGATATCACCACCTTAAGCGTGAGGGTCCATTTTTGGGCCATTTTTTCGACTTTCTCCGATCTCGCTGATTTTCGCATATTTTATTGTCCAAATGGTATATTTTAACGAGTTTTTAAAATTAAAGTAGTAACTCTTATGGTTGTCGAGTAATTTCACCTCAAAGTTGCGATTTCATGTGTTAAACATAGGAAATTTAAAGAGTTATCATTTTTTGCGTGCGCCAAAAAAATCTCCCGACAAACGTTGATGAATCTGGGCAAATTATACATTAAAATAACGCTGAAATGTAAAACTGCGGTATCTTTGAATTAGAATTTTAATTTAGGCTTTTAAAATTTTTTGATTAATTTTTGAAGGATTAAAATTTAACGGGATGCTAAAATCGTGTTAAATTTTAGTCCTTCAAAAATTAATTAAAAAATTTAAAGGTCTAAATTAAAATTCTAATTCCAAGATAGCGCAGTTTAACATTTCAGCGTTATTTTAATGTATAATTTGTCCACATTCATCAACGTTTGTCCGGAGATTTTTTGGCGCACGCGAAAAATGGCAACTTTTTAAATTTCCTATGTTTAATACATGAAATCTCAATTTTGAGGTGAAATTGCTCGACAACCGAAAGACTTCGCGAATTTGCGAATGTAGGTTTACATAACTTTACTACTCCATAACAATGACACTATTTTGCAGTTTTTAGTGTTCAAATTACATTAATTTGAATTTGATTTCATTATAATCTTTAATTTTGAATGATAATTCGCAGTTAATATCTATGAACTTAAACAATTTATGTAGTTATACTTTACATACTTTACAGGTAGTGTAAAATTACCGAATGAGACTATACATACAGAATATACCGAGTGGGACTCCAAAGTACCGAGTGGGACGCAAGTGTACCGAGTGGGACACACAAGTACCGAGTGGGACAGAAAAGTACCGAGTGAGACATAAAGGTACCGAGTGAGACATAAAAGTACCGAGTGGGACAGCAGTACCGATTGGGATTACTTGAGAAAGATTAGAAAAGCACCGATTGGGGCTCGTACCGGTATGAGAATCTATCTACCCTCAAGATTAAGGATTAATTAGGCCAAATTCAAATTAATTTAATACAAATAACCCTAATTTCATTATTTCCCCTGCTGTTAGTGTAAATATACAAACACACAAATATAATAGAAAGTTATACTGAATAAAACAAGCAAACAAAGAACAAAGAGTTAGTGTACTGTGTTATCAGCTTGACACATTATCTTCACGCGAACGGCTGACTCCCCCGCAAATTGAACCCTAGTGACTCCCCCCGCAAATTGGTACCCTCTGAAAATTCCAGTTCAAGGATCAAAATGCAAGCACCCTCAGAATTTTCTGGGAACAAGCCCCTCCAAGGACCCGCGACCCTGTATGTATGGTGATGACGTCTGAATTTGAACGCTTTGAATTCTGTAGGCGCAACTGCGATATTACCCGCCACTAGTCTGACTAGGATATGTTGAGATTATTACTTAATCGACTAAAATTCGGTGCACTTTGTCTTGGCGTTTTAACACTATTTTATTGTACTTATGACTATCGTAATGCACTGGTTCAATTGGGATACCTTAACAGTCATCCTTGTTTGGAAACGCTCCAGGTATTGGTCGTTTTTTTGAGCAGGTATGACAGGTAGAAGGTACTAAAATTAAATTCAGATGACTTGATCTGGTATAACCTCGTAACCAAGCGGCAAACAGTGTCGCAATTTGATTCGCAAACAGTGCCATTCTTCCAAAAGAAGTAACTTCTCGAAAATTTACGGTAGTACCTACCTATTGAATCGTTTTGAACCATAGATACATATATGTATCAGTGTGTAAGCGTATGTGATCATTTGAATTCAGAATTCAAAACTTCAGTTCAGGTCAGTTTAATTATGCTGTAGTAAAAGCTCAATCGGTTGGGAGTTGGCGTCGTTTAAACCGAAGCCGATTGGTTCGATCTTCATCTATCTAAGCCTTGAATTTTTGGTACTAAAGCATTTACATTCCTATTCTTAATTTTCCAGATCTCATCGACTGACATTGTCGTTAACTTTGCTCGAGAGTCACCTGAAGCTCAATTCTTTGCACTGTTATCCCAATTTATTGCCCTGCCCTTAATCATTACGAATTCCGATTTGATAAATTGTTCCCTTGATTCGGCGCATTTAACTAGTTGCTGGAAAAGCACTAAGCTGACGTTTTTCACGATCTCACAGAAACTTGACTGTTTGTTGCAGGTACTAAAAAGGATAGTTAAGTTAGGTAGTTAAGAATTAACAATTCTAAAACATTTGTATTTACTTTAAGCAGTTAAGGACTATTCGTCTGTATCATACATAGTAATTTTATTCAGTTATCCGTTGTAGGATACTGCTGTATTATAGGGGAGCGCGAGAGCGCTCCCCTATAATATGGGTGTAAAAGTCTCAGTGCGGCCCTTGGAGACCCGTTCGAGCTCCGTGCCAGCTAAATACTCAACCAAACTGGACAATTTTGGTATCGTTGGAATCTACACGACGAGTACTAAAAGTCGCAAAAAAGTTTTGGTCAAAATTTCCAACTTTGAAAATTTTCGCTTCCGGGCAAGTTAGGTCCGTTTGTTTTTTTTTTCCGTGTGTCACGCTTGGAAAAATGCAATTTTCTGTCGCGGTGTTAGAACGATCTGGGCATTTTCAGCAGGTGAAGTTTGGTTTTTCTGAACGTATATACCCCGAAAATGAACCTTTTTGATCTTTTTTTGCTGCCCGGCCCGGCCGGCCACCTGTACGGCCGGCCAAAGGTGGACTTGGCGCTAAAATGGCCAAAAATGGCCAATTTTTTGTCAAAGCTACAGGACTCAGGGAAGACGCTAGAGAGACGTGGTTTGTTGCATAAGGATCTACGGAAGGGTTTATATGTCCTAACGAGGGCGATTTTTGATATCTGGCCAGGATCGTTCTGGCGGCCGGCCCAAAGTTGGTCCGG